>VMBQ01000760.1:218119-234826 GCA_007657795.1 Dreissena rostriformis | reverse complement strand
ATATGCCTATTGCTGAAAGATTGTGCAACACGGGACGTGACCGTTTTCATCGAGAACACACATGTTTCCATGCAGTTGCTGAACTAATGAAACTGGATTCGTTAAAAGAACTTAAAAGCAACGTGATTACACAACTTACCGATCTCCCGTTCGGCTAATAACTTTAATATTCAATTAACTTTGACTATCTCGCTTTTGATTGTCCGGAACATAACTATTTCATTTATCATTAGATTTTAAAATCATTTGGTACATTTGTTCACCATCATTGCGCGGTGTGTCGCTTGAAAGAATTAGGTCGATATCTCCAAGGTCAAATGCTTGTACTGGCCAGAACTATGTTGTTAATTCATTGTGAGATTTTAAAATCATTAGGCACAGTTGTGCATCACGGTGTGATGCGCGAAAGAATTACGTCGATACAATGTATCTCCAAGGTCAAAGTCTCACTTTGAGTTCAAAGGTCAAAAATGGCCATAAATCAGCTTGTCTGGGCCATAAATATGTCGTTCATTGTGAGATTTTAAAATAATTTGGCACATTTGTTCACCATCAATGGACGGTGTGTCGCGCAAAAGAATTACGTTGATATCTCCAAGGTCAAGGTCACTCTTTGTGTTCAAAGGTCAAAAAATGGCTATAAATCAGCTTGTCTGGGCCATAACTATGTCGTTCATTGTGAGCTTTTAAAATCATTTGGCACATTTGTTCACCCATCATTGGCAAGGTGCCTGTACCACGTGACATTTTATGCTATGTGTGGGACATTCTAATGTAAACAAACCATCGCATCCCAACACACTTTGTATCATTACTCCGTTAAAGTTTAACCGATTTCCATCAAACAAAGACGAGTGCCCGATCATTATGAAAATACATCCATGCGTGAAGTATCTTGCTCGGAAATTACGTGTTGTTTGCAAAAACAGCAACCACGCATTTACATTTGACACAAGTTGACAAGCTATGTGTGGTATCTTTTTCTGTTGTCGTCAATAAATGTGAAACTGTGGAGCGGAACCTATGATTTGTACAATGGGAACACAGCAAGAAGCTTCTTTTATAAAAACTTTAGATCTTGATTATTTTTTATTTAGAATAGTAAATGCTACATGTGGGACACGAAATTATTATGCTATGTGTGGTGTACACAATCCAATTCAGATCGTTAAACATACATGTTATACTATTAACATGATCTGACTGGTATGGGTAAGCAAAACGACTTGTCGGTGATTTTGTAAGCGAAACGAGTTGTAATATGTTCCAATTATGTCAGGTTGATACAATACTTTAACATGATGTAAATAAATATGTCGTGTTTTATTTTATAACACATATGGTAATGTTATGATTCTTACATACCAAACAACGCAAAATGCTTCCGCATACAGTCCTGTCAGAAATGATGCTTGATACCTTCGAAGCTTAATAAATATTCTGTCTGCACATCCATGGAAATCATGATTATGTAATCATATTTATTCGAATGTATACGGCGCCTCTGCGCAGTAATCATAGCACTGAATGCATCCCAGTTTTTTTATCTTATATATACATGTTTTACATTTTGTAAAAACTTGACGCTGTGAAATGATGAAACATCTTTGACATGTACTCAGCAGGTTTTGGTTCTACCCGCAGACGATTTTTAGTTGTCATGAACGGTAGTTATAAAATCTAATAACTTATATGCATAAATCGTATGACTAAGAAAAAAAAACTTTTTTTTTCTCCCATTCATCGATGTGTGAAGGTAAGTTTTTGGCATTTAATTTGCATAAAGTCGAATTCTTTATGAATAAATCAAATGCCATAATTTGACTTATATGCATCGATGACTCGAAGAAAAAACGTATCAATTCTTTTGATAACAATTATTATTTCGATTGTGGATATGTTCTCAATGATTTGTCTAAAAGACAAAGTAATTGGGGATCTATTCGCGCATAACCACAATCATTTCCAATACGCAAAATCGGCCGTTTATATGTCGCACGTGGCATGACAATCAAAGTAGTCACACGCTCGAAGTATGTGGAGGCAACTGACTTAATTAAAAAATAAATCGAAAAAGAAAAGCCAGTCACATGATATCCTCTAGCCAATCAGTATAATGTAAAATAATGAAACCAATGGTAATTGTAATTATTTATAAATGTGTTTGTGGCGTAAGAGTGGTTTGATTATTGAAGCATAACCGACAAGCTGGAGATTGACCGTATTGAAAAATCCTTTAAAGTGATATTCCAGCTCGACAATATTAACCTTGCACTCAATTAACATAAATTACATGCTTCGGTCGGTGGTGTCCAAAATTCCATTCCCTTTAATGTCTAAAAAGACAGTTACATTGTTTTTCCGCCAGTATGGTTTTCTTACCTTGACTTTTTTATCTATTCTCTAATATTCATGTCATAAGTGGTTAATTTTTAGCAATTATTTACCTAAAATGTATAAATAACGGTTTAATAAATGTCTGTATTGTATTCAGGTTATTTTTTTACCGATTATATGTTGTTATTTTTGTTTTAATTATTATAATGATTTGCATTCAAAATCTAATACCATTATCACGAGATTTTTTTACAATACTTTTATATAGAAGCATTATTTTCAAGCTCAAAACTCTAAAACAAAAACTGGATTAAAACACAATTGAATAACAAGAAGTAATGTGAAAATGTTTATTTATTACATTGAATGATATACAACAATATTAATTCATGTTCTTTTAACGGTCAATATCTTGATTTTAGATTCGATCTCAAAAGAGCCACCACAACCCCACACTGCACATATGTTTTACTTTGTTCCTGGTGTATTCATTCCAATGCTTGCAGAGTTGCTGTAACAAAGAAAAGTCCTGAAATTGTAATTGAAAACAACTATAAGGAACACAATTTAAAGTTTTTTAAAGACCTTGCATACTCAATAGTTATTCTTTAATATTTTCGGAAAGTACTATACAGGCATATCGATATGTTGTGAGTTGTGTCCCACACATAGCATTTTAATTTTGTGGCCAACACATAGCAGTTACGCATAAGTTACCATGAAATAAAAAATAAGGCGTACTCTGGCAAATAAACGTATTGTGGTGTTTCTCTGCCAAGAATTACAATTTCCGCCGTATGTTTCGATTAACAAACAGCACTATCATGAACTATATTAATAATTAAATTATAAGATACCACACATAGCATGTCAATTTATGTTGAATTCAACTGCGCGGTTGCAGTTTTTGTTAAAAAATGCTTAACTAATCAACCAGAAACTTTTTCATGTACATCAATATCGATTATGCCCGGGCACTAGTCTTTGTTTGGTGCAAATATATTATGTTTTAATAGAGAAAACGTGGAAAATGTTACCTGAAGCTACGAAGTGTTTACATTAGATTGTCCCACACATAGCATACAAAATCACGTGGTACAGGCACCTTGATTGGACGGTGTGTCGCGCGAAAGAATTACGTCGATATCTCCAAGGTCAAGGTCACACTTTGAGTTCAAAGGTAAAAAATGGCCATATATGAGCTTGTCCGGGCCATAACTATGTCGTTCATTGTGAGATTTTAAAATCATTTGGCACATTTGTCACCATCATTGGACGGTGTGTCGCCCGAAAAAATTATGTTCGTATCTCCAAGATCAATGTCACACTTAAAATTCAAAGTTCAAAAATGGCCATAATTGAGCTTGTCCGGGCCATAACTTGGTCGTTCATTGTGAGATTTTAAAATAACTCGGTACATTTGTTCACAATCATTGAACAGTGTGTCATGCGAAAGAATTACGTCGCTATCTCCAAGGTCAAGGTCACACTTGGAGTTCAAAAGTAAAAAATGGCCATAACTGAGCTTGTCCGGGCCATAACTATGTCATTCATTGTGAAATTTTAAAATTGGACGGCGTTTGATAATAAATGATAATAGCATAATAATACTTACAAATCGCCATAAATTAGCTTCTCTTGTTTTGTGAAGACAGCATGCAAAATATTCTGTGTCAAAGCAGCATGTGGGGGTATACGTCACGTCTGTGACAAAGCTCTAGTTTCTTCTGATTCCGGGTTTTGTTCATCGGTTACCCACTCGATTTGCTTTGCAGATTTAACTTTAATTTGTTTAGTCCCATCTTTATCACTAGCCGCAACACGCCTTTTCTTCATTTTGCGTAATAATTTAATAGCATTTTCCTGCATTATATCGGTGAATGAATTGTCGGGAAAATTACGCCTAATTTGCATTAACGCCAACGGCGTTTATGCATAAATTAGGTGTATTTTTCCCGACAGTTCATACACCGATGAAATGCAGAAAAATGCTGTTCAATTCTTATAATTACAACACAAAATGCTCTTAAAGCTGAAATTCTATAGTGATAAGGGTCATAAAAGTCCTTTTTAATCTAGCGTCAGTTTCATCTCCGCCAAACGGGTATATCGTTTAAGTTCGCGCAAAAAATATAACGTCATTTTGCTATTGACCAATAAAAAAACAACGCCATTAAGTTTCGCGCAAAACATGACGTCATTTTGGCAACTTGTTTATGACCAGGCCCCGTGTTCACAAAACATTTTTTGCAATCGAAAATCGATTTTGCTTGTCATTGAAAATGGATTTCCATTGTAGTTGATAGGCAAAAATGAAAATCAATGTCAGTTAAAATCGATTTTCGATTGCAAAATCGTTTTGTGAACACGGGGCCAGAAAGTAGCGCTATGAATATTCATTGCTTACGAAGTGGGTTAATTATTCATCGGAAAATGAAAAACCGGCCACGTGAACAAATTATCCAATCAGAATGCAGCATTCATATGAATGTGACAGAAGTTGTTATTATAAATAAATGGAAAACTTGACATTTTCAGAATAACTTGGTAGTTTTTATTTATTTTAATGTCATCAGATCTTAGTAAATTATTAAGTTAAAGATAGCAAGCAATAGTGCCATAATACTGAACATCACAAGCAGGAAAACGAACACGGCCATAAGTGATGGTGGCGTTTCCGTTTTGGGAATGACGTCAGAAATTATGGCGACAAACGTCGTCATTGTCAGCATAAGCGTGATTGAAAATCCAATTCTTTCTCCAGATTCGGCGGGCAGCAAAAAAACCATAACGCTGGAAATTCCAAGGAACGTTATCGGCAATATTAATGTCAGGATGTAAAACGTTGACTCCCTTTTAAGCTTGAGCGAATACATGATAACACTATGACCCAGTCTCGTAAGTTCCATTTCCGAAAGTCCTTCCAGTGTCCATTCGCTATTGGGAAGGTAATTGTCCTGGTTAAACAGCAAGTGATGTAACTGCACCTGATTAGCTCTAAAGTCAGCGTGTATTAACTCTATATTGCATGTCTGTTTATCAAACGGCCAAAACTTCATATTGAACCTAAATGAACTTTCCCATACGTCACCAGGTATCCACTCAGCATTGCCGTTCGCTTGAATTTCTATTCGTTGACCAAAGCCTCCCGTCNACCTCTGTGGTCCTTTATTTATGGCAAGGAACCAATTGCCAAAACGGTACAGTACGGCACAAAACGAAACAACATATACACATAGTAGAATAAAGCTGGGGTCACCGCCTTGGAACGGTCAATGCTAAGCATTGGGGGTTTAAACCAGTTAATGAGCGCTCAACCTCACACTTGGCCCAGCAATATTCATGATACATATAAGTGTAAATAAAATTTAACCTCATAGCATTGCAACTCAAATTAAACAGTAATAAAAGGGAATTAAAACGCATTCAATTTAATTACTATTTTATTACTCAATGGTTGAAAGGAGACCAGAGCAACAGAGTTACAACTTTTTGAGGCACGATGAAATGAAATTACTAACACGCATCAACTACATCCCTTCTTTATACAAAAAAGATTTCAGAATGAAGCTTCATATAGTTAATATTTCAGATCATCATCGCGCACCTACAGAGGAACTTCCAATCAGAAAACTTAATTCTGTGTTGTTTTTTCACAGAAGCGGTTGAGACCAGCAATTAGATGGCAGGTATGCCGCATATTTTTGAGTGAACAACATTCGCTATTCCCATCCATGTATTAAACATAGTTAAGTACCCCAAATAAGTTTGTTGTAATACAACAAGTTTACATTCTCACTACAGTCTCACTAGGTACGTAATTAATGACATTGTCGATTAAAAACATCGGTTTATGATATTGACATTTTTTGGTATATCGGTAAATAATATATTCAAGACTTGACATAGAATTTGTAACAAAATATATAAAAAAGTCACATACTGTTTTACGGCGTAAGAGCATTTTTTTTTTCAAATCCAATATAGAAAGTGTATTACAATTAACCTTGTAACTCATTCAAAAATAAAGACTCGAGGTGATTTTTTTTTAAGATATTGTTTCTCTGTTTATTAAATGTGTCATTCATATCCGGTCGGCGGCAACTACTGATAATGCGTGGCAGAGCTAAGATAAATTATGAAAATAATTGACACGAGTATTGAAAGTGGAGTTAGAGTACGGAAGTATATGGTGTCCAATGCAGCACTGATGTCAGTCCATTTTATTTCTTCTGAATCAGGGTCTTTTTCGTTGGCTACCCATTCGATTTTCTTTGCAGACTCAACATTTATTCTTTTAGTTCCATCCTTATCAATGCCATCACTTGCCGCAATACGTTTTTCCTTTGTTTTACAAAACAATGAGAAATTAGACAGTTTAACAATAATTTTATGGTACTTATGTATTTTAATGTCAGCAGATCTGTGGTAAATTATTAAGTTATAAATAGCCAGCAAAAGTGCAGTAAAACTGAACATAACAAGCAGGAAAACGAACACGGCCATTAGTGATGGTGGCGATGCTGTTTTGGGAATGATCTCAGAAATTATAGAGAGAAACGTCGTCATTGTCAGCATAAGGGTGATTGAAAATCCAATTCTTTCTCCAGATTCGGCGGGCAGCAAAAACACCATAACGCTGGAAATTCCAAGGAAGGTTATCGGCAATAGCAATGTGAGGATGTAAAACGTTGTCTGTCTTTTAAGCTTGAGCGAATATCTGATTACACTAAAACCCAGTCGTGTAATTTCAATTGCCGAAATGTCCTCCAGTGTCCATTCGCTATTGGGAAGGTAATTGTCCTGGTTAAACAGCAAGTGATGTAACTGCAACTGATTAACTCTAAAGTCAGCGTGAATAAACTCTATATCGCATGTCTGCATATCAAACGGCCAAAACTTCATATTGAACTCACATGAACTTTCCCATACGTCACCAGGTATCCACTCAGCACTGCCGTTCGCTTGAATTTCTATTCGTTGACCAAAGCCTCCCGTCACTGCAAACTTTAACGGTGTTGCCAGAAAAAGACTCGGATGCCAAACGTCGTCTTCTTTGAAATTTACCTTTTGTATATTGCTGTAATTCGCTGGATCCCATGTAATTATTTCGTCAGTCCAAAAACACATAGGTGTAAATACAGCTTTAATTAGCCCAGTCACCGGATTAAGTTCTGGAATAGCAAACAATCCGAAGGCGATGTTTACGTTAACAATTGTCGACGAATTCTTGACAGGCAGTGTATCCGGGTTGTAGCCGTTTAAAAGATCCGCCTTCAAGTTGTTTATAGCATCATATGTCTGTCCATTAGTAGTCTTGAATGCCGTAACTGTGCCAATGCAAAGCAATAATATTTTATTCATTTTCTTATTTTTGCAGTTTAATGGGAATTAGTCAGTTCACAAACGATGAGAGCTTTCCATGTACAATCCTATTCAGTTGACCGCAATTATTTTTAAGACAAAATGCATGCATCAAACACAATATAATTATCCACTCTGAAATAATGATCTAAAAACAGCCTGTATACTCTCGCCGATATCTGACATCGCTTATTCGCTATAATCGGGTTTGCCACGTGTGACGACTTTTATACCTCTGGTATCGGATAGTCACTGGATACGTGTGTATCACTGAACATGTATGTAGTAATGATTTCCGGTATTAACGAGTTCCTCAATAAAACGAACCATTTAAAATTTAAATGGATTTTTTTCACAGTTTAAAAAAATGACAATTTTAAAAACTGTTGTTATAGAATCAATAAAGAAGGTATGCATTTTATATAAAAAAATAAAGTAAAATAACTCTCTTGGCGAAGAAACAATGTTAAAAATGTATGCTACTTTATCGATAATCATCAATCGGAAAAATAATTAAGCATTTAATCATCAGTCAAAATCGCAAAAATAATGGAGTATTTGTAAAATAGATATCTACAATACGCCCAGGGATCTCGCTAACTTAGGGATTGCGAGGCTGGTGCAGCGTACATCTTCCAGTTTTGGGGTGTTTACCCATTTATGCCGAGTGGACTCTCCCATCCTTCTAAATTGGATCAATTTATTTACAAAATTAGAGATGTCTAGTACATTTATTTCTATATTTAGAATATTTCTTACAGAAATCCCTTTAGGCAAACAGCGCAGACCCTGATGAGACGCCGCATGCGGCGTCTCATCTGGGTCTACGTTGTTTGCCAGGGTTTTTTTTCCAGACGCTCTAGGCATAATTGGGTTAATTTCCATTTAAGAGTTAGTAAAAATAATGCATGGCCACTTTTGTGAATATTGTCAGATAAACATTACATTTTTTAAAGCAACATACGCAATGTTCGCCCAATAATAACAACACTTATAATAAAGTAACATGCTAATACATGAGTAACCGGTAATAATCAATTAAAAACATCATGTTNATGGCCCTTTGAAATTTTCTATAAACTGTACATATAGTGCAATTCTTGTCCAGGCTATTTCTCCCCCAACTACTGACTGGAATTCAATGAAGCTTTATGGGAAACTTAACTACCTTGAAGAGATGCGCATGTTCTTAGTGGGTTCTGGTTAGATGATTTATTTAGAGAGTTATGGCCCTTTGAAATTTTTAAGTTGCTAAACCATCCATCTTATTATTTGTCCAAAGTTATGCCCCTCAAGACGTTTCCTTTTATCTGAATATATACTGCAATATTGTGAAAAAAAAACTTTGGGGAGCATCACCCGTCTCCGACGGTTTCTTGTTTAACTTGGCTATGCAAGCAAATACTGAACTCTAGTAGGGCTTGATGGTTCTATAGTTATGGCACTGTGCCATGAAAGTGCAAGCACTTATTTCCAATGGGGTCCTTTTGGTTTTGCTGAAGAGACAGCAAATAGAAGAGACAGTGTTTGAGATACAAGGAATCCGGGTATGAAACCATAGCTCTTAGCGAATAGATCCCTTGGTTCTTTGACGTGCTCATTGTATAGCACCGATACACGAGATAATTACCTGGGTTTCATACCAGTACAGCTCTAGCTGGGTGGGAAACACTTGAAGCATTTCTGAAATTTCCAGTGCCCCGGCCAGGGATTGAACACACGACCGCTGGAATGGTACGTAGACCAGAGTGTTACCACTCGACTTCCGCACCACCAGTGGAGAGCTGGTTGCCAAGTCACCTGTGGTGCACCAACGGTCCCGACTACGGGCCATGTAAAGTGAAGAAGGGCTTAGGAACTATATCGCAGACTATAAAAAAGTATTGTTTTAATGATAACTTTCTGTTTTTAAGCGCATACGATTAACGCATGCAATGCTAGTCAGAGGGTGTAGAGTTATGAATCCACTGTGCTGTTTCTTGTGCGGTGGCGAATGGATACTTAGCGAATAAGACCCAATTAGGGTCGCTTACTAAAACGCATACGGGAATGCGATGCCCTTAAAGGATGGGAATTTCCGCGTGCTATTAATAGACTATAGTGTACATGACCAGCTTTGAACAACATCGTCTTAACTGTAAGGTTTGTGTTATATGTTAGCAATTACTAAATGCAATGCACAATATTATGTTTATAGAATAATGAACGAATAACTTTTTATTTTCTGCATTATCAGTATGTTGCACATATGTTACACGTAATTTACTTCTTTGCTCATTGTTCGGGCGAGATTGGATTTCGGACATGGATTGAAATAATTGGCAAATAAATAGAAAACTAATGAATACAATTAACTGTCATCATCGGAAGCATATTATATAAATACAAACTGTATTGACAGACACATAACGCCAAGCATTTCACTTAAAATCTGGTGTGTGTCTCTGTAATTGGCAGCATGATTAGATATCTAGCTATTTATCTGTATATTCTTCTTTTAATTAACACTTTCATCTTTGTTTCTTAGTCTCACAAATACACTATGTATTACTTTTTATCTCCTATACATTTCTTCTTTTAATTCTCTATCACTGACAGGTGCCTGCTTGTAATGCTAATTGTGGCGACTAGCAGTATAAATAGATAGATAGAGCGCCCTGCTAGTGTTTGCTTAAGTTGTGGATGCTAGCCCCATAGGTTTGATACACTTTACAGGTGATTCTCAACTGTTTTTGCAAGGACTCCCTTTATAAAAAGCTGTATCTAGCTCTGTAGCATATATACTGATGCAGTATATTACCCGTCGCGTAATAATCAAGTGTGATTGCGCCGACGTATGATGTAGATGTAGATGTAGAGTGATTGACCAAATTCGGAAAACCCTAGCTGACTTCTTGGGTATTTATTATCATTCTCACATACCTCTTGTCATTGGAAAGTTCTACTATTACTTCAGAATTAAGGCCTCCAAAATATGGTTAACTTCAGTGGAATCTGACAGTATCATTACTTTGCTCCCAGTATGCACTATAGACAAAAAGCTATGTATATGTGTCGTGTTCTAAGAAAACTGGGCATAATGCTTGTGCATAAATTGTCATCCCAGATTAGTCTGTGCAGTCCGCACAGGCTAATCAGGGATGACACTTTCCGCCTAAACTTGCTTTTTGCTAAGAAGAGACTTCATTTAAACGAAAAATGTCATAAAAACGGAAATTGTCGTCCCTGGTGTGGTAATGACACTCTAACACTTTAACATTTTAAAATGCAGTGAACTTGCACACCTGGCAACTTTTTTTTTATGGTTGCAGCACAGTTTCAGTTGCAAGAGCAAGTTTCAATTTTTCTTATTGATTTGAAACCCAATGGTAAATGTTTAAACAATACAGTTGCAATTTCAAAGTGCTAAATACTTCTCTGTCATTTAAAGACTCAACTGTAAGACAAAAAAAACTGTCACATTTGGTTATGATCAATTGCGATCTTGAGATTAGATAAAATCAATTGTAATGGGCTGTATTTATATCATTTGTGTCTAGTCTAGTCTCTCATCATGAATACAATTGATTAAATCGTGAATTATATTGCATCCACAACTATAAATCAAGGGCACGCATAAATTGTTGATTTACATATCACCTTGGACAAGAAATAACTTATTCGGCGATCCCAATTGTATTAATTGTGTTGGATGGAGACCCAATCTTGGTCTCATTCAAAACACTTCCAACAGGCTGACGTCCCTGATTGCATCTGCTCTGGAGATCCAGAGCATGTTAGATCTTGATACATACATTGAACTGTCAAATAGTGAACAGATTGCAATGTACGGGCTTACATCACTTCGTATTTAAGCCCTAAATCTTTCAGAAAGCAGGGATTTAAATTATCTCTCCCATTCTAAAATGGGAGTAAAAAAATATGTTTTGTGAGAATTCTTTTTTCATGCTTGCAAACAATTGGGAGTGAACGCTATCAACTGCGAGTAAAAATAATTCCATAGCACTAAAAATTTCACGTTCGTATTTCAAAAACTCTCACCTGTTTAAAAGGGAGATAACAATGTATGGGATCAGGTGAACGGCCCCAATATAATCTGGTTTGATGTTGTCATGTATCAGTTAAACCAAATATTGTCTTGTTTCAAACTTTTTGCTAAAATAATTCAGGCCTTTTTCTGGCCATTTTGGAAAAAAATGCAATTTCAGGATAAGGATTTGTTTTGCGCGAAAAGTCCACTGATTTGGGAAAAAACTGATTAAATATTACTCTTTAAAATAATTTAACTAAGAAAAACAAAATCATATAAATTAAAGTTATATACTTTGTTAGATGAAATTGAAATGAAATTGACATGAAATGATGATAAGACACTTTTATTTCAGTATTCTGTTTGCAGTTAAATATTACCGAATACACACAAGTAAACAGTATTAAATCTTTATTGGTGTTAATCTATGTTAAAAGTGAATACTACAAATCATTAAGTTGATGGAATTACATTTTTAACAAAAAAAAACAACAACAGTTTGATAAACAGTTTGGTAAAAAAATGTGCATCAATTAAAAAAGGATGGGTACATTACGTTTTAAAAAAGGGAAATAAAACTCTTGACAAAAAATGTTACAAATATTGGTTCACTAATGGATAATCATCACTCAAATAGGTAAAATAATAAGTGTTTTTAACAATTTTCCTCTATAATTTGTGAAATATATTTGGTTTCAATATAGTGTAAATGTTTCGCTGATAACAACTAAAGCCTGTGTGGTGCCAGTGGTAGCGCATTATGTTCTTCTTCCACAGGTCCTGGGTTTAAATTCCGGGAAAGGCAATATTTTTAAACAACTTTTTTTCTTGCTATTATACGTAGGTTAGACTATTCAAAACATGATAGATTTGTTATCAAATATATCTAATGACATTTTTCAATATTTTAAAAATCTGTGAACAAGCCCCTTTAAGAAGAGTTTTTGAAGAGTTTGCTAAAACTTTATGAAATTGCAGGTAAACAAAAGCAGGTTTAACAAATTGCATGAGGGGCACAGGTTTTCATGTGTCAACCATCATCGACACTGATAACGACCATGAAAATTGTTTACAAGTCTTTAACCAAGATATTTTCAGTATTATTAGTGTTATGATTGGCCATTTCTGTTGGCATTAATTTAAACGCAATACAATTTAGCAGGTTCCCATTCTTGTACTCAATTTATAAAAGAAACAATGGATGGTTACCAAACTCTGTTAGTTCCTCTAAAAGTTACTGATTTGAATTGTAATTGATGCTTGGATATAATGTTGGTCTGATTGTAAGATGTGTTAGGGTTTTCCCAATGACGTAATATGAAATGACGCAATTGTGTCGCATTCCGAGAAAACTTGGCATAATGCTTGTGCGTAAATTGTCATCCCAGATTAGCCTGTGCAGTCCGTACAGGCAAATCAGGGACAGCAATTTCCGCTTTAATGGAGTTTTTCGTTTAAATGATTCTCTTCTTAGCGAAAATCCAGTTTAGGCGGAAAGTGTCGTCCCGGATTAGCCTGTGCGGACTGCACAGGCTGATCTAGGACGACACTTTACACACATGCATTATGCCCAGTTTTCTCAGAACACGACACAATCAACAGTTCAATCCTGATTGCCTACTTAAATACAAATGGACTTAATTTTAATTGTGATTAAGCAAATTAATGTGTAGACGGTAACTGTTTGCACATTTTACAATTTGATTTCAGATGTATGGATTGGTGAATTGGCCCCCTTATTACGCTTCATAACACAATCCAGTTTTGCCATCAATAAATGTCGGATTTTATTCCAAATCCTTCAAGGTGTAGTCTTGTTAAAAATATGCTAAAAAAATTGTGACCAAAAGTAAAAGATTGATATGTTCTCTGTGATACATAGTTTTTATTTAGCAATAAATTCGCCCATGCCTACCATGCGGATGAAGTGACATTGTAGTTGCTGCATAGTTTTCACACAATTTTTATCAAAACAAAAGATTTTACAACTCTTTTGATGTTTTGATTTTGCTGTTATGGTCGGGTCTGTTTAACCAAAAATATTTGATTATGAAATCTGATTTCCACCACAGACATACTTGTTCATTTTCCCCAACTTTTATGGATCTTTCATCTTTTATTCACTTCAATATTGTACTTGTCCATGGGCAAGTTTACTGGAACAATCAACTTGTACACAGTTTGGTAAACGGACGATTTTCAAAATAATTGTCATAGATTAAAAAAAGAATGAATACATCATGTTCTGCTTAATCATCATGCAACTTGCTCAGAATATTTGTTCTATTGATATCTTGGCCAGGTTTGAAAATGTTTACTCTCTTTTGAAAAACATGGCTGCGCGGTGACTGGGCAATGTTCCGTATTTGGCTAAAGTAAAACCTTGTGAACACTAGAGGTCACATTTGTTGCCCAATCTTATCGAAACTTGCTGTCAACATTTGTCCCAACTTTAGGTCACAAGGTCAAATTAAAGAGAAAGCTTGTGAACACTAGAGGCCAAATTTATTGCCCAATCTTTATGTATCTTGGTCTGAACATTTGCCTCAACGACGTTCAAAGCTGCTTTATATGAGGTCAAAAATTTAGTCACTAGAACATTTCTCCCAATGATATCTTTCAAGTGCAAAACTGGGTCGCACCGGAACAAAATTGAAGAAAAAGCTTGTTAGATGTTGTGGTCAATCTTTAGGAAATTTGCTCACAACATTTGTCCCGATTATATCTGGGCTGAGTTCTGAACTGGGTCACATGTTATAAAAAACTAGGTAACTGGTTTAAATCTACTCAAAAGTGAACACTCTAGAGGCCACATTGCATGCCCAATCATCATTACAGTTGCTTAGGATTTCTTATGATATCTTGGCTGCCTTTAAAAATGGTTCTAACAAAATAAGCAAAAGCATATCAAAACAGTTCAGTTCCTCCGGGTCTCTGGTGAGAGACCTAGGGGCCTTTGGCCATGTTGTTATTGTTTATTGGCGAATAAATGACTTTGCCGTTAAGCTTCATGTCCACAATCTACTTGAGTTAACACCCTTAGGGTTTTATATGAGTTACCCCTTGGTGTTTTATATGAGTTACCACCCTTGGTGCTTTATATGAGTTACCACCCTTGGTGTTTTATATGAGTAACAACCCTTGGTGTTTTATATGAGTTACCACCCTGACCCTTGGTGTTTTATATGACTTACCACCCTTGTTGTTTTATAGGAGTTACCACCCTTGGTGTTTATATGAGTTACCACCCTTGGTGCTGTATATGAGTAACCACCCTTGGTGTTTTATATGAGTTACCACCCTTGGTGTTTTATATGACTTACCACCCTTGTTGTTTTATATGAGTTACCACCCTTGGTGTTTAATAAGAGTTACCACCCTTGGTGCTGTATATGAGTTACCACCCTTGGTGTTTTTTATGACTTACCACCCTTGTTGTTTTATGAGTTACCACCCTTGTTGTTTTATATGAGTTACCAACCTTGTTGTTTTATATGAGTTACCACCCTTAGGATTTTATATGAGTTGCCACCCTTGGTGTTTTATATGAGTAACCAACCTTGGTGTTTTATATGAGTTGCCCCTTGGGGTTTTATGTGAGTTACCACCCTTGGTGTTGTATATGAGTTACCACCCTTAGTGTTTTATATGAGAAGCCAACCTTGGTGTTTTATATGAGTTACCACCCTTGGTGTTTTATATGAGTTACCACCCTTGGTGTTTTATATGAGTAACCACCGTTGGTGTTTATATGAGTTACCACCCTTGGTGTTTATATGTGTTACCACCCTTGGTGCTTTATATGAGTAACCAACCTTGGTGTTTTATATGAGTTACCACCCTTGGTGTTTTATATGAGTTACCACCCTTGGTGTTTATATGAAATTACCACCCTTGGTGTTTATATGAGTTACCACCCTTGGTGTTTATATGAGTTACCACCATTGGTGCTTTATAAGAGTAACCAGCCTTATTGGTGTTTTATTTGTGTTCATCAGAACGCGGTTTCATTATTTTTTGGAAGATAAATAGTATGTATTAAAAAAATATTCTTAGTACTGCTATTGCTTTTTTGTAGGCACATTCTAGTAAAAAAGAAAACCTTCATTTTGGTGAAATTCATTATGGGTGAAAAAGTGAAATGGACATCCATAGTCTTGACATGTCCAGAAGAGAAATGGAGTCAAACTTTGCAAAAAGGTATTTTTTCTGTGTATTGTGTTTAACAAAATTTTAATGAATAAGCATGCAGATATTATAGAAAACAAGTATGTAATACCATGTTGTACACATTTTATTATGTTCATGTAATATATGCGATTTTTGTTGTTTGGGAAAGAAAAATAAAGACTTGTCTGCATAACAAAAGGATTGTGTTATTTTTAACTCGACTATATATATAGTGGAGCTATCCTACTCACCCCCGCGTCAGCGTTAGCGTGAGCGTTGGAGTGTTAAAGTTTGCGTACCACCTCAAATATTTTCTATGTCCCTTGACATATTGCTTTTATATTTTGCATACTTCTTTACCAACATGACCCCAATCTATAAACAAGAGCAGACAACTGTTACAAGCATTTTTTAAGAATTATGGCCCTTTTTCCACTTATAATATGCATAATTTTGATAAATCTATGTTAAAGTTTGCGTACCACCTCAAATATTTTCTATGTCACTTGACATATTACTTTCATATTTTGCATTCTTCTTTACCAACATGACCCAATCTATAAACAAGAGCAGACAACTGTAACAAGCATTTTGAAAGAATTATGGCCCTTTTTCCACTTAGAATATGCATATTATTGATAAATCTATGTTAAAGTTTGCGTACCACCTCAAATATTTTCTATGTCCCTTGACATATTGCTTTCATATTTTGCATACTTCTTAACCAACATGACCCCAATCTATAAACAAGAGCAGACAACTGTAACAAGCATTTTGTAAGAATTATGGCCCCTTTTTCCACTTAG
>VMBQ01000760.1:142414-207460 GCA_007657795.1 Dreissena rostriformis | reverse complement strand
TAAATTATTACTTTATGTTACTAAAACACGTGTACAATTATGTTGCATTAACCATGATAGATGTATATAAATAAATTAGCATATAAATTTAGAAACAGTAATACAAATATTAAAATAATATATATTTTATAAAAAAGATAGTGTTTTTTTTCTGTTTTTCATCTGTTAGGATGTATTCATGAAATAAAAATATGATATATAACATGATTTATTCATGAAATAAAAGACTAAAATAGAAAAAACTAAATGTTTTTTGTTGATCATTTGTAAATCTTGATGTTTTACACCTGTATGTTACTGATTTCAGCCTCTTACACTGGCAGTTCCTCAGAAGACGAAGATGAGATCAACCCCAGGGAGAAACAACAGGTACCAATACCTTACCCATCATATGAGCCTGGTTCTGGGAAAACTGGGCTTAATGCATGTGCGTAAAGTTTCATCCCAGATTAGCCTGTGCAGTCCGCACCGGCTAATCAAGGACGACACTTTCCGCCTACCCTAGATTTTTGTTTAGAAGAAACAACATTTAAACGAAAAAATCGATAAAAGCGGAAAGTGTTGTCCCTGATTAGCATTTACAGACTGGACAGGCTAATCTGGACAACACTTTACGCACATGCATTAAGCCCAGTTTTCCTTGAACGAGACTCATACAATCTGGGCATTCTTTGGTAGATAAGTTGCATAGTAAAATCCCTTTCACTGCTTTGTTAGTGTTTACCAGCCCAAATGAGTTGTTTAAAACCTATTTATTTTAGCTCGATTGCATCAAAAGTTGAAGGCTTATTCAAACCCTCTTTGAGTCTGTTTCCTGGCTAAAACCTTGGTGTCTTTGTGGGAGATCTAAAGAAGGCTCTCACAGTGGGGAATGAACCTGGGACCTCCCAGTCGCTAGGCGGATACCATATCCAATACACAATGGCGACATATCTGTTGCTCTTCAACCGCTTGTAATTGGCAGAGGGTTCAGCATTTTGCTGTCGCTCTGTGTTGCCATGCTTACAAATAGATCAGATGACACCATGATTTTCCATTTTGATAAAGGCCATAAATTGGCTAATTTGTGGAGAAAATGGAATGGTCTTAAATGAATGGGCATACAAAGCTGCGCAAACTAGTTTCTTCAAGATTAATTTTGCCGTTTCTATTGTGCCCTTTAGGCATTATACAGCAGAAAAGATTTGGGATAAATCCTTACTTACTAAAAGCCACTTATCACTGGTTTCCAGTGATATCACTTTTGTGATAGTCATTAATCAGGATGTCTTGTAATCAACAAAGGAGCTCTGCATTCTGTTTGTTCAGAATTAATGTACAATTGAGCAGCCCTCTGGGATAACTGAGATTGATGAATGTGCGTAAAGTATCATCCCAGATTATCATGTGTATAGTCTGCACAGGCTTATCAGGGATGACACTTTCCGCCTTAACTGGATTTTTGCAAAGAAGAGACTTTTTTTAAACAAAAAATACCAATAAAGCGGAAAGTGTCGTCCCTGATTAGCCTGGTCTTCCCAGAGCGCGGCTCAATTCCATTTTATTGAATGTCTGGAACTTTTTTGAAGATCTTACCAATGGCATTGTAGTTTTTTAACAGTTACAAAAATGCCTTTTTGCAATCAAATGAGGTTTCTCAAATACAGATTTTTGTAACACAGACATTCTGCAGGCATTTGGTCATTGTTGTCAAAGTTTTATTCTTTTATCTCTTAAAAGTGCTTAAAAAATGGGTGGATGATTGCAGTTTGTTATTATAACAAGTTAACTGAATGTTTGTACTGCATTTGAGCAAAAAAATGGTCTTGACCATGTACAAAATGTTGTCAATGTCCTTGAGGGATTTATTTTGGGACACAACAAAATTTTCTACAACATATTCTATCATCGCAATGGTTTTAATGTTACACGATAAAATAACAGCGAGGCACACATTTTTGTCAAGATATATTTTCTAAAACAATTCGGAAATTAGTTGAAGATTGTTGTAGAAGACAGTATTCTTTTAATGGAATCTATCAGAAATACACTTGTAATGCAAAATACACATTTAACGATGAAAATGACAGTGACGTCAATATTTATATAAAGGTTATGCTTAATAATTGCCACAACTCAAAGACGCATGGGTACCCAAGTTCGCTGCTAATTGCTTACTTTCACAAATTATGTAAACTTCAATGAAATAAGACACATTCAATTTCCTTTGACATTCATACATTATGATCTAATATGATTTTTTTCTCAATTAAGAAAATCATTACATCCTTCCTAGTTATGTTATCAAAGGTGGCTTATTGCGATCGTTAAAAATATTTTTTAATATGAACTAAGAATTGGAAACATTTGAAAAGAAACTAAATTAAGTTACTGCGACTGTGAAATGTCTTTACGACATATTAAGCAACATGTTGTATTTAATTGAACCATTAATCTTCTGAACATAGAGTTTCCCACAAGTAATTTGGAAGGGATATCAGGCCGTTTGGGGTGGGTTTTAACTCCTTTTTTTTATGAAGTTTGTGAAAACGGGGCTTAATGCATGTGCGTAAATTGTTGTCCCATATTAGCCTGTGCAGTCTGCACAGGCTAATCAGGGACGACACTTCCGCTTTAATGGAATTTTTCGTTTAAAGGAAGTCTCTTCTTAGCGAAAATCTAGAATAGGTGTAATGCGTTGTCCCTGATAAGCCTGTTCAGACTGCACAGGCTAATCTGGGATGACACTTTATGAACATGCATTTTCCCAGAGCGGGGCTCATTTCATTGTTGTATGTTTTCAGCAAAACACCAAAGGGTTGACTGACTTCTGTGTGAAGAACATCGACCATGCAGCCTTTGGCAGGAGAGAGATTGAGATTGCAGAACAAGGTGGGTTGAACAGGTGTACCGTTTTACATATGCATCACTGTCTCAGCACTGGAGCAGAATTGGCCAATAAATATGTGTTGATTAACAATGGTTTACCCTAGACATCATGGTTTGACAGAGATATCTTGGCTAGAAAAATCCGTAATCAAACATAATCTGTGTTCGTGGGAAAAGACCTTATAAAGCATGATGAAAATTGAACCATTTAGAAAGCCTGGTCTTCATTGTTTGATGGAGATGGCTTGTAAAACCGTTTGTGTACTGTGAACTGTGTTTCACATGGTGTTTGTCGGAGATTGACCTTGGAAATCCAATAGCAATCAGTTAATTATCATCAAGAAGGACTTTGCACTCTAAACCATTTTATATAAATATAAGACATAACATGATCACATCCCGATTGCAACATTTTGTCTCCTGAGTACTATCAATAATAGACCATCATGTCTTATAGCAGTCTTAACCATACGGTGTTTTGTTAAACAGAATAAAGACTTCTATATTATTAGCAATCTTCTCAGACACAATGATATGTACAGAAAACAATTTGTAAGGCTTGCTGCCAAAATCATATGGCAGATATCTGGCTTGTGCTGCAAATACAAGAAATATCTCTTTAGATCTATTACAGGTGGGAAATGTCAGTGATTATAATGTAAATAGATATATTTACTTGCTGGGAAGTAAGTCTGTGATGTAAAGACATGTTAAAACTAGAAAAAAACAATTAGTGTGCACAGCTGTTTTATCATACCAGTCATTTAAATACACAGCATGAATTCATTGCACAATGTGCTCATGGTGAGCTGTTGTGATTGCTGTTTGTCCCTAGTTTGTTGTCAACATTTACCTTGTGAACATTCTAGAGGCCACATTTATTGCCCAATCTTCATGAAACTTGGTCAGACCATTTGCCCCAATGATATCTCAGCCAAGTTTGATATTGGGTCACATGGGGTCAACAACTAGGTCACTAGATCAAATTAAAGAGAAAGCTTGTGCCCCATCTTTATGAAACTTGGTTGAAGATTTGTCCCAATGATATCTTTGCCAAGTTTGAAACTGAATCATGAGGTTCAAAAACTAGGTTACTACATAAAATTAAACAAAAGGCTTTTGAACGCTCCAGAGGCCACATTTATTGTATAATCTTAATGGAACTTGGTCAAAACATTTGTCCCATTGAAATCTCGGCAGATTTCGAAATTGGGTTATGTGGGGTCCAAAACTAGGTCACTAGGTAAAATTAAAGAAAAAGCTTGTGAACACTCTAGAGGCCACATTAATAATCCAATCTTCATGAAACTTGGTCAGAAGTTATTTCCCAATGATATCTTGGCAGAGTTTGCAACTGTGTCATGTAGGGTCAAAAACTAGGTCACTAGGTCAAATTGTAAAAAAAGCTTGTTAACACTATAGAAGTCACATTTTTTTCCCGATCTATATGAAACTTCCTCAGAACATTTTTTCGGATGATACCATGGCTGAGTTCAAAAATGGTTTTGGTCCAATGCAACACATGGCCACCAGGGGTTGTGACAGTTTTCCTTGCATGTCTTCAATGAAACCTTGTTAACTCACTTAAAGTCAAAATATTTGCCATCAGCTTAAACTTGATCAAAACATTAGTTTCATTCTAATTACATCTCCGGCAAGTTTTAAAATGGGACTGGGTAAACAGCAAGCCACATTTATAACACAAAATCCCAAAAGCTACTCAAAACAGTTCAGTTCCTTCGGGTCTCAGGCGAGCTACCTAGGGCCTATTTCCCTCTTGTTATCTTGAACATTCTTGAGGGGTATCAGTCCTTTGTTTGCATGCCAATAAATATTTATATAAATATGAAAAAAAAAAATATAATGTGCCTTTCAATAGCCTTTTAATGCTTGAACTCAATACCTTCAATGCATTCATACATTCAAGTTAAACAGACTTAAAAGTGATCATTTTCAGTACAATGCGCATTTGTCACTGCGCACAACACTGTGGCAAGATTAAGGAAAGTCTACCATTTTTGTTGTCATTATTTGCTCTGGCTTTTTTAGTGTTCTTTGGTATATGTTAGAACAGCTGCTAATGGGATGAGCAAGAATAAAAGTGGCCTGTTTCCTGTTATCCTGTCAATACATTAGCACTTATGCACTTACGTTTCCTGTAAGCATGCAATTATTGTAGTATAATCAAGTTCTTTACTTCTTGTGATGGTTGCTGCACAAGATGTTATTCCTACATCTTTATTCCTTGTCAGTTATAATCCCTGTAATCAAATAAAGATTTGGGGTTTGGAGTGTGAACATTTACTGTATCAATTCCTAGGCACCTAAATCTTCAGTGCATCTACATCTCTTTGATAACTGTCGGACTTATACCAGAGACATATTATAGCCATGTTCTGGGAAAACTGGGCTTAATGCATGTGTGTAAAGTATCCTCTCTGATAAGCCTGTGCCGACTTCACAGGCTATGTGTGCAATACTTTAGGCACATGCATTTAGCCCCGTTTTCCGAGAGCTCATATCTTGTATGAGTACATTGCAAATATCAACAGCAATCTTAAATGGGTGAGGTGCATGGTCCTTTGGTCAGTACAGAATGGCGAATAAGAAATCAAAACATACTTTTTGGTAGGTTTTGAAAGGGGCTTTAGAGGTTCAATAAATATTAAATCTGGTTTCCGTGCATCATTATTAGTTTTGAAGGCCTCAGATCTTGATTATTTGTGTTGGATTGTGTGCACTTTGCTAAATTAACTATTAAAATAAGTTCAGTGCAGGATTGCGAATGTTAAGAAGCAGGTTTGCTCTGTGAAGATGTAGTATTGGAACCAAAAATTAAACATAATTATGACGAGTGAAAGTCAATGCTGACACTTGAACAGGGCCTTACCCAAGCAACTCCCCCCACTTGTTTTAATGTTAAGTGATTTAAAATAAAAATGTCAGATGTGTTAACAGTGTTTGTCAACTTGTTTGTCTAATGATTACGCTTAATATTATGGCTGGCTTTCACTCTTATGAGCTTAAAATTTTAACAAATGATTATATCGTTATTAAAGCTAGATTAACTAAATGATGTGGCGTAACTATGAATACAATACGCTTCTAGTGTTTTTCTTAAAATATTTATTGCCTTTAATAGGCACCTATTTCAACAATTATTAAAGGGGGGAATTAATTTTGTTTGCGGTTTAAATAACTGTGAAGCAGTCTACTACTTACCCTATCATGCTTTACATTTCATGATTGATTACATTTCTAGTTTTTCTATTCTGAAAACTTCACTCTTAGGAATGCTGAAAGTTTGTTGTAAACAAATATATAATAGTCTGTTTTGTATTTGTTTTTCAGAGATGCCTGGTCTGATGGCACTGCGCAAACGAGCGGAGAGTGACAAGCCCCCCCTACAGGGTGCCAAGATCATCGGCTGTACGCACATCACCGCTCAGACGGCTGTATGTAAACATTGTGCTCATGTCCATATAAATATGAGCCTCACTCTGGGAAAACGGGGTTAAATGCATGTGCGTAAAGTGTTGTCACAGATTCTTCACAGGCTAATCAGAGATGGCACTTTTCATAAAAACTGGATTTTTGCTAAAAAAGAGACTTCTTTTAAACAAAAAATACCATAGAAGTGAAAAGTGTGGTCCCTGATTAGCCTGTGCTGACTGCACAGGCGAATCTGTGATGACACTGTACACACATGCATTGAGCCCCAGATTGCGGTTCATTTATATCTTATATCTCTATAACTTTATTGGGCCTTTCCTCACTTATATCACACGAGTGCATCAATAATCAATATAAGAAAACAGGCAAGCCTAGTGTCAATGTTGAATAATACTAAAAACAGTGGACAGACTAGACCAATCTACCTTCCTGTTTGTTTCTTCGTCCAAGGATTTCATTTCAATCATTTAGATTGTACAACCATATTTTGCTTTGGTGTATGATTGTGTACAGTGTCAATTCAGAAATTGATTTTTAAGTATCTGCTGGTCAAGACTTTTCAGAACTAGTTTGCCTAACATTCTTAAATTTACATCACAAAGAGAAAAAGACAATTTCACAGAAAACATAATGACACTTTTTAATTATCATGAGAATTGAAAAAGATTAATTCCGCTAAAAACATTGTAATAGTGCCATGTACCACAGCCTATCAAATTTGATATTATTAATGGATTGTCTAATATGTTCAGTGCCTTTCTCACTGAATGGGAGAACAAGAACAAGAGTGATGCAAATAAATCATCCAGACAGCACTTGATCTATAGGGAAATAAAGAGTTATTACATTTCTCAGAAAGGTCATATTGAAATTCATGAGAAGTATTGTGCTCATTTATCTTCTAAAAGATGGTACTTTGGTAGGAAGTGACAGTTTCTATTTGAAGAGTTAGTGTGGTAATGCAAGTGGATGCTTGAAATAATGTATTAACAAAAAACATTTTAAGTGTTCTAAGCACAGACCTCTATGGAGGCAGCTTATTACTGCTTTTTTTAAACATGTTGTTTACAATATTTTAGTTTGGCAATATCTCCCCAAATGGCCAAGATGTCTATACATCAGAAGATCATACATATCTGATCCAGAACTGCACAATCGTCAAATAATTTATCTGTGCTTTCCTCAGTTGTCCATTTTGACATCCCCCACCCTACTCCCGGCCCCCCCCCCCTAAATTGAATCTGAATGCAATGTTTTTCTATAGTTCTTTCTCACTTATTCACTTCAACATGCAACATCATCAAAACAATAACGTCAACTGTGGAGGTTCACATGGAATAACACCAATTGTGGAAGTTATTCTCATTTTCTGGTTTAACACAATAAGACTGTGAAGGATAAGAAACAGCAACTGTTCTTCACTAGATAAAACTTGGCAAAGCTTGATATTTGTTTGCAATTTCTTATTTTCTAAGATTTTTGCAATAGGCATGATGAATGCTTAATATATCATTAAATGTTATTCTCGTAACAACAGTCTATTAATATGTATCTTGTTATGGTACAGGAACAATTCAGATCGTAATATCCATAGAACTTCATTCTGGTCACATCCTTGAAATCAACAATAGACTGTAATTTTGTTAGGCAAAATAATTACATTTGACTCTAGTTACCAAAGAAGAAACTATTAATGCAGAGATAGTTCCATCTTATTTAGATCTTATTTAGATCCACAGGGACCATTCTTCTTAGGAAATGTACTGGTCTATTAGGTGTCATTCAGATATTGCTTTGATTTTCCACCGACTGTTATTGCATTCTTATTGCATTCCTGCCACCAAGATATAAAAAAAAAACATTACTCCCTATTGCAATATCTAGGAACAGAACCTAATTAATTGTGTTTTCATTCATACATTTAACTGTGTTTTTTCCTGAAGTGCTGAAGGTGGATATTGTGATTACCCTATGTCCGGAATCCTGCGTCATCCAGTCTGGGGCTTGCCTCTGCGTCATCCAGTCTGGGGCTTGCCTCTGCGTCATCCAGTCTGGGGCTTGCCTTGTGCTTCATCAACTTTAAGCTTATAACCACTCCGAGTCCACATTTTCATCCAAATTTGATGAAACTTTGTCAGAATGTTTATCTGGACAATATCTCGGCCAAGTTCCAATCTTGGTCATGTGCGTCCAAAAACTAGGTCAAATCTTAAAAAAACAAAACACTCTAGAGACCACATTTTGCACAACCTTGATGAAACTTAGTCAGAATGTTTATCTGGAAAATATCTTGGCCAAGTTGAAATCTGAGTCACATGGTATCAAAAACTAGGTCACCAAGTCAATTCATCAACAATTTGTGTACCAGAAATTCAGGTTAGCACTTGAGGGCCATCATGACACTCTTGTTTCCATAACATGAATAAACCTTTTTTACAACATTATATTTTTAACCATTAGTCAGGTACATTTAAATCATTGTTGGTTGCATTGTGACAACAAAAATACTGGGTATATTTTTGTAAAAGTACATTTTTATTATAACTGGCAGCAATCTTCACATGTCCTGCAGATTCCTCCTGAAAACAATGTCAGAAATAATGATGTGCATTTGTGACCCAGTTCTGCCACTATAAATATAGCAGTTTTAGTAAAAATGATAAACATTTGTGACCAGTTTTTCCCCAATTAATCCAGCAAACAGTTTCCGTAATGGATACACACTTCAGCCTGAGGCCACTGGAAAGCCAAGGAGGGCTTCTGATCAATACAAAGTCATCAAAGTAATCGACTTTGGCTCTGATATGGGCTAAATCGTATCTAACGGTTGACAGAAAATAATGGTATTGGTGTGTCAATCTTATCACAGTGGTGATGAGTTATATGTTTTCTCATGAATGTTAGATTGGTCTTGTGTCACTGGAATTCAATTTGTCAGCGTACTAATGGCTGTGCATCAGGGCATCAGCATCAGTCTAGTTTAATTTTCTCGTGTTCTGGCTAATATCCGGTGGATAACCGGAGAGTTTTGATTGAACAAACATCATCTGTCAGTCTCTCTGAATCCAGTTCAATTGTTTTTTTAAATGAAAAAGAAAAGAAAGAAACTACACGTGTATCTGATACTGATATATTTCATGTTTTCAATAATACTTGCATGGAATATCATTGTAATTTATATCAGAAAGCAAAATATTTCTTTGCCAATTGCCAAGTAAAAGGATATAAAATAGTGAGCAAACTTGTTGTTATGGAAACTATCATATGTGTTCTTGCAGTAGTAATAAAACTAAAAGTACCTACAATTTTTATGGCAACATTTTATTTTCGCAATCTGAAACCAAACCATAAAAATGAACTCAAAATGTTAAATAAAATTATTTAATTATCTTTAATTGTTTAATAAGTCAAATTATGTTTACTTCAATGAAATTCATTAGGAAAAGTTGACGCCGGCCATACTGACTTTTTAAGTGGCATTTGATGCAGAACCAAAAATGTATCTATACGTCATATGATAAAATCTTTACAGATTAGTGTTGATACCCCAAAAATGTTCATGTCTTTTGTAGATGAATACATTTTTACTGTAAACCAGAAAATTATGTGCAACTGTATACAACTATAATGTCGTACATTTCTAGTTTTTACAACTACATTTTTTTTCCATCAAAAACATTGTATCAACTTAAAAATATTTGTTTATGAGAATGCTTGTAACATATGAGCTTTGCTTCACATTAAGTTAGTCAGTCAGTCAGTCAGTTAGTAAGTTACTTAGTTAGTTAGTAAGTTAAATATTAAGACTATGATAAAACTTAAGAATGTCAAGGGACCTATTGTTCACCATTTGCTTAAAAGTAAAAATGTCTCAGCCACAGGTCCATGTGTTTTCAGGTTCTGATCGAGACACTCGTTCATCTTGGAGCTTCCGTGCGATGGGCTGCATGTAACATCTACTCCACGCAGGTATGACTGAAAATAACCTTTGAGTCAAAAGCAAAAGAAATATTTTAAAATGTTACACGCATAATTTTTTACCCGAAGGCACATTTATTTATAGCTGTGCACTTGTAAATACCTTTGACTCATACTATTCACCAAGGACGCCCATGTTTGCTTCCCATTGCCTAAAATGAGTTTGGTTGGGTTTTACCATTGGTGGGGTTTCCTGCAGTTTATCCAGTTTTCACCCAGAGCTTAAAAAGCACATGAACAAATAATCTTTCGGTACAAAATAGTTTGCCTGAAATTACTGCTATGATTAAAAAAAATCCAAACTTTAGTGAGTCTGGTGCTTATAAGGTAGGAGTTCTGGGACATTGACATAATGCAGCCTTGGGTGCAGAATGACATCATAAAGTTTGAAATACACACTCACATATTTCTCACTTTTTACCCTAAATGAGCCTCAAACAGTATTCCTGAACAGCTACACTTTTGTTCATGCTTGATGACAACTCAAAGACAAGGTCAAAATAGACAATTCTCATACAAAACATTAGATATCTAATAAACATTTCTTTCAGACACTTCATGGTCTAAGTCAAACCCTAGCTACAAAACGGTTATACAACATACATGTTAATCGAAAATGTTTCAGAATATAAATTCAGAGCAAAAATTCAAGAACAGCTGCAAACAAATACTGTGTTGGCATCAGTAACTCTTTCAGTGCTGGAACCGAATTTTGAAGGCCGTTGCAAACAGTTTGGATCCAGATGAGACGCCACAGAATGTGGCGTCTCATCAGGATCCAAACTGTTTGCTATTCTGATAGTCTTTGAAAAAAAAGCAGACCAATTTTAGCAGACGACAAATTTCCCAGCATGCAAAGGGGTAATGATGTTATGAAAGCTTCTGCAGAGTGCAGTCAGTAATTTCCTGATAAATGCAACAAAGAAAGGTCAATATAGATGCCAATTAAATGCATTTGTATAGTCATTTAAATACTGATTTTCCAAGAGTTCATAAAAATACAAGTAATTTGCATTCAGATAATCAAGTGCTGATTTTCTGAGAATTATTTATTATGATCGATGCGGTTATAATAATAATGTCATTTGAGCTCGTACGTTCTTATCACAGTAGCAACAAATTGATTTTCAATTCTAACAATTTATATTCACAAGCTTTATAGTTTATTATTAATGACCTATCCTTGTGACTAATGCCCTCAACTCTCCCGTTGCCAGTTTCATCCAGAGGCTGATGCTCATTATGTGCGCTTCCCTGATCAAGAGTTTCCAGAAAGGCAGTTTTCTTGAAGACCTATAATGTCTCTAACTTAAATGGATTTATGATGCTGCTGGTCATTAGCGAACCATGCTTTCAAGAAACAATGTGAAGCTTGTTCACAAATACTTAATCTTAATTTTTATCTTGCTGCTAAGTGTTCGATATTCAGTTGCTGTTGTGGTTTTTTTTTTGGGGGGGGGGGTTTCAAAACAAAATGTATTCATTTCTGATTTATTCATGGAATTTATGTTATTTATGCTTCATAGTACATGATCAATTTCATTTAAACAGACTTAGCTTACACATTTTCTTACAACAATTAAAACTACTGGGGTACTTCTAATATGTATTATTATAGAGCATTTAAAGCTGCCGGTTGAAATGCTTTTCTTTGTTTTGTCCTTTAAGTGTATCAATCATTTGAAATGGTGTGATATGTAACCAAGGTAAAGCTATTAATTACGGCAGCAATTTGTCTGAAAATATGCCACATGGGAAAATGGCTGACAGGGAAACTAATACAATTATGTTAATGTCTTGATGGTTTCATTCTAAATTTCATCAAAATTGCCCGATAATTGTCAGCAGATAAGTATGTGCTTTTATGCAGAAAAAGGACATTCCTTTGTTTGGAATGATTTCCTTTGGGAAAATTGTTATTCAAAATATGTCATTATGGACAGCCACTTACTCACAAATCTGGTTTTCTTATTACTTCGCAGAGTGACAGCTGAACTATTTCATAAAATTAACAACATTGCTCCTCTTAAAGGACAAACGATTCTCATTATGTTGATGAATGGTGCACAACCGGAGGGGATAATTACTGTTTTATTGGAACAATATGTGTGGGCTCATAATGGCAAAATAATGTTTCTTTTACAAGTAATTTGCATTCAGATAATCAAGTGCTGATTTTCTGAGAATTATTTATTATGATAGATGCGGTTATAATAATAATGTCATTTGAGCTTGTGTACGTTCTTATCACAGTAGCAACAAATTGATTTTCAATTCTAACAATTTATATCTCAAGCTTTATACGTTTATTATTGATGACCTATTCTTGTGAACAATGCCCTCAACTCTCCCGTTGCCAGTTTCATCCTGAGGCTAATGCTCATTATGTGCGCTTCCCTGATCAAGAGTTTCCAGAAAGGCAGTTTTCTTGAAGACGTATAATGTCTCTAACTTAAATGGATTTGTTAGAATGCTGGTCATTAGCGACCCATACTTATGGGAAAAATTGTGAAGGTTGTTCATGAATACTTAATCTTAATATTTATCCATGCTTTCAAGAAAAAACGTGAAGCTTATTCAAGACAACTTAATCTAAATATTAAGCTGGCTCCTAAATATTGGATATTCAGTTGTTGTTGTGGTTTTTTTTCAACACAAACAATTTTGATTTCTAATTTAATTGTGAAATTTAGATTATTTACCTAACATTGTACATGATCAATTTCATTTAAACAGACTTAAGTTTACACACATTTTCTTACGACAGTGATTAACTCATAGAATTGAGATTATTTACAATTTATAGTACATGATCATTTTCATTTAAACACACCCAGCTTACACATTTTCTTACAATATATATATGTATACTACTCATACGTATAATGTTGATCATTTAAAGCTGCATGTAGAAATGCTTTTCTTTTTATTGTCCCTAAAGTATATCAATCATTTGAAATGGTGTGATATTTAACCAAGATAAAGCTATTAATTACGGCAGCAATTTGTCTGAAAATGCCACATGGGAAAATGGCTGACAGGGAAACTATACAGTTATGTAAATGTCTTGATGGTTTCTTTCTAAATTTCATCATAATTGCTCAATAATTGTCAGCAGATAAGTATGTGCGTTTATGCAAAAAGACATTCTGCTGTTTGGAATGATTTCCTTTGGGAAAATTGGTATTCAAAAAAACAATACTTTTTAACCTAATTGCCAACAATAAAGTCGAGGCATTTAGAATCTTAATTTGTTTCCTTGTAGAACGAGGTGGCGGCTGCTCTAGCGGAGTCCGGTTACCCGATATTTGCCTGGAAAGGAGAGACGGAGGAGGACTTCTGGTGGGCCATCGACAAATGTATTAATGCTGACGGGTGGCAACCAAACATGGTAAGTGCTCTTAGGGCCATTGACAAATGTATCAATGCTGACGGGTGGCAACCAAACATTGTAAGTGCTCTTAGGGCCATTGACAAATGTATCAATGCTGACAGGTGGCAGCCAAACATGGTAAGTGCTCTTAGGGCCATCTACAAATGTATCAATGGTGACGGGTGGCAGCCAAACATGGTAAGTGCTCTTAGGGCTATCAATAAATGTATCAATGCTGACGGGTGGCAACCAAACATTGTAAGTGCTCTTAGGGCCATCAATAAATGTATCAATGCTGACGGGTGGCATCCAAACATGGTAAGTGCTCTTCACTCTTTCCCCCTCAGAAGCAAAGTGTCAATTGCTATATGCAACAAGCATAATACCAGAACAGCCTGCGAGAAACACGCAGTCTGTTCAGGTATTATGCTGTTTGCTGCTCATTGTTATCTAAGAGTAGGAAATGAAGCATTTTAATCTTGAATCTAGTAAGAAAGGTCTTCAATTTAATTTGACTTTTGAAGGGACTACATAGGCGTCAAAGTGCGTATCTGAACTGTAAAGTGTTAAAGCTAAATTTTGCTGAAATGGGGCATGGCGAAAAGCAAACTTATTTGTGTAATTAAGTAGCAACTTTGATAATAATCACATGCTAAAGTCACAGAAAAAAAGTCATTCTGTCCTGATAAATTTCACCTAAATAGGCTTTTTCGAAAGTAGGTTTTTAGGTCTATTTATTATTATCCCCATCAGATATGAAACTGAGGACATATTTAAGGTCACAATAGAAATATCAATGTCAAATCCCTTGAATGTCAATGTTCTGCTCCTCTGACACCTAGATCCTGGATGACGGCGGAGATGCGACCCACCTGATGCTGAAGCGCTACCCGGCGCTGTTCAACATGGTGAAAGGACTGGTGGAGGAGAGTGTGACTGGTGTACACCGCCTTTACCAGCTCTCCAAGTCTGGCAAACTCACCGTGCCCGCCATGAATGTCAATGACTCTGTCACCAAGGTATGTTGTGTGACTTATACGGTGTGAAAATATCAATGTCAATATCCTTGAATGTGAGGTTCTGCCCCTCTGACTCCCAGATATTGCCCGCCATGAATGTCAATGACTCTGTCACCAAGGTATGTTGTGTGACAATGGCACTTTGTATATTAAGGTTTGGTATCAAGAGGGGCTTGTAATTTAACATTCTAATACGAATTAATCTTTTAATAAAAAAGTACCAAAATGATCATTGGCAATGCAAAAAAGTTGTTCCTATTTTGATGGGAATTTCGTACATGTAGCTGTCATTTTAAGTGCAAAAAATTAAAGATTATTTAAGAATTGAAATAAAATTTTAATAGTCATTGGTTATTGCCCAAATAAATATCTCTTCATTCTTCCAACATGTGGCTATTGACCACTCTGTTTAAAAATATTTTTTGATATAATATTGATATTTATTCATATTTTTTGAAATATTCAGTTTTACAATTTTGTCTGTAAAGTGGAATGATATAAATTCAATATTTTAATTACGTCAAAAATTATGTGACATTTAAAAATGCAAATTAAGTTTGGGATACTGGTAAATTGATTGCAGTTAATCACTAATAAAAGTAATTACAGTGCTATTTGATATGATTTATTGGTTTGAACTAACTTTTAAGAATATCAAGTTATTTATGTTAATGTTGTTATGTTTGCATTTCCAGACCAAGTTTGACAACTTGTACAGCTGCAGAGAGTCCATCTTGGATGCGTAAGTACACAATTTTTAATCACAGTTTAATTTAACCCTTTGAGCGCTGGAACCGGATTTTGAAGGCCTTTGCAAACAGTTTGGATCCAGATGAGACGCCACAGAACGTGGCGTCTCATCAGGATCCAAACTGTTTGCTATTCTGATAGTATTTTTTGGAAAAAAATCGAAGAAAATGCTAATTTTAGAAATTTTAACAGACAACATTTTAGCAGACGACAAATTTCCCAGCATGCAAAGGGTTAAACCTTTGTACACCCCTGGTGTTTCCAAAGCCTGAGGTCAAAAGTGGTTTGAGGTCGCTGTGGCATAGAGGAAATTGTGTCTGCCTATCGACTGGAAGATGATAGGAATAAATAAAACTCTAAATTTATGCTCTAATGTTTTGTTATTAATAAACAATATTGCACAATTAAGCATTGTGAATAACAAATATACAGCCTGTAACCCAAATTAGCGTATGCAAGACAAATAGCAATGTAAACATGATCTCCACAGATTAAAGCGAACCACGGACATCATGTTTGGCGGCAAGCAGATTCTTGTATGCGGGTATGGAGAGGTGGGAAAGGGTGTCACCTCTGCCCTCAAGGGCCTGGGGGCCATTGTGTACGTGTCCGAGATTGACCCCATCTGTGCACTGCAAGCCAGGTACAGGACATACACATGAAATATAACCATTTACCACTCAGATACACACTTTGACACATATATTGTCCCTTAGAAAATCAAATTAAATTTACGATCTTTCTTACTAGATTTAAGTTGTAAAGGCTTCATATCCAACCCTAAGATACTGATGAGCAGCAAACAGCATAGAACATTAACAGACTGCGAGTTACTCCAGGCTGTTCTGGTTTTATGCTGATTGCATAAAGCCATTTTCTCTTTGCTTCTGATTTGGTTAAGGGTTAAACAATATTGTATTTTTCAGTCTTTTAAGAAAGAAATTATTTTTTGATAGGATGAGTCACAAATAGGTGCTTAGGGCAAAAAGTCAAGTGTGAATTTTAAAGATGCATGTCTTTATGTTTTAAAGAATAATGTATCAATAAATAACTTATTGTATCACTTAAGTGAATACATATTGACTTAATATATATATAGAGAGAGAGTGAGAAATTTATAGATGGGCATTCAAAGATTTATATATATTTATGTGATTATATTTCAGTGTTAGGAAAATGATTGTTAGAAAACCATAGAAATACAACAATCATAATTACGACATTGATTGCATTTCAGTATGAGAAAATGTATTTGTCAGAAAGCATGAATAGAATAATAGTGATCATGATAATGTCTCTATACAAATCTATTTAATATGCGATGGCAATAAACATTGCTATTGGTTATCTTTAATATGTTTAGCCATTTGAATTCAGGTACATGAATTACAATTCTAACAAGAAATCTGTGTTTTATTTCCTCCTGAACAGCATGGACGGCTACAGGGTTGTGCGCATCGAAGAAGTGGTGAAGAACATAGACGTGGCAATCACGTGCACAGGAAACAAGAATGTGATAACCCGTGCGCACATGGACCGCATGAAGACGGGATGTATTGTGTGCAATATGGGACATTCCAATACAGAGATTGATGTGGTAACAGCCATTCTCCTGTTTATATATGAGCCTCGCTCTGTGAAAAGGGCGTTCAATGCATGTGCGTAAAGCGTCTTCCCAGATTAGCCTGTGCAGTCCGCACAGGCTGATCAGGGATGACACTTTCCGCTTAAACTGGATTTTTGCTAAGAAGACACTTTCTTTTAATAAAAAATGTCATAAAAGCGGAAAGTGTCGTCCCTGATTAGTCTTTGTGGACTGCACAGGCTAATCTGGGATGATACTTGACGCACATGCATGAAACGCCCTTTTCTCAGAGCGTGGTCTATATTCAAATGTCATCGTAAAACCGATGCACAAGGCAATTACGATTTGTAATAGGTTGCTGGTAAATGGAGAAATTTTGTTAGGATATTTATTTCTCTTCTGTATAAATATTGGTTACAGAAAGTAATCAGGAACATGTCACAAATCTTGCCAATCACTGCTGTCTAGAAATGTGTCTGTTGCTGATTTTGTCCACAATAAATGCCAGTATCCAGTTAATTTTTCCTGGTATGTCGATTCTGTTTTCTCTAGATCTATATAAGATGTGACCAAGCTATCTAATGAAGACTTCCTCTTTAGTTGTTGCATCCTGTACAGTTGATCACCAGTGTAATTTATAAAAATTATTCTGGTGAAAACACGTTCTTGTTACTTTAAGACTAATTTAATCTTAAATGTAATTACATGTAGTAATTGGAAAATTACTGCAAAGCATTATTACACCTGTAGTGTGTGGTATTTGTAAAGATAAAACAAATTTTATGTGCTCTGGCATTCATCTAGTGCTGGTGCCATATGAGCAGCATAAATCTGCTGTCTTTTGAACACTTACTGAATTTCTGTCCTAAACATGCTTCTTGTTATTCTCAGGAAACTTTATGGCTCAACTTGGCAGTTACTATTTAATAATCAATGATGTATTACAAACCTTTGCATAAATTGGAGCATGAATGTGTAATGAGCAGCAAGATATGGATCAGAATGTCAGTTTGAGACCGTAAATCTTGTTATCTAAATCTAGGCAGTTATTCTATACTTGTTCAAGAAGTAAATTTATCCTGATTTTATTTAAGATGTTTCAAGTATTCCAAATGATGTTAATAGATTGAATATATTGTGTGTTAGTCAAATAGTAATACAAGAATTCATTATGTATTTATTGACACGCAATATGCTGTCCAGTCTGAAACATTCAAAGTTAACAAGACATATTCTCATTTTTTTAAATGCCATGTTTTCTCACCAATATCATGACAGTAGATTCTATCTCACAATGTTAGCCATCATTAGGTGTTGTAGATGGTATTGTAGGCAATAAATGATACGAAATAAGGCAACACAACTATATACCCTTCAGGATTTCACAAATTAAACCTTTCACTTAGCATGATATAAATTTAATTTCACTAAATATTATGCCTGTTCATTTTAACTGAGAAATTTCAACTTAATACAATATACAATCTATTATCTGGAAACACTCATGCCAACCCATTGACTTCAAGTCCTTGTGGCATAGTGGATATGGTGTCCCCAGATCATGGGTTCGATCCTCACTGGGAGTGTTCTTTAGATCTCCCTTAAAGGCACCAAGTACTGTTTCGTCCAGAAAATGGACTATAGTATAGAGCATTTAAATAAGCCGTAGGCTTTCAATATGATCCAGCTAAAATAAATAGGTTTTAAATTAGGCCATTGCGTTGTTGTGTGTGTTACAGAACAGTTTGAGGACCCCAGATCTGACATGGGAGAAGGTGAGGTCCCAGGTCGACCACATCATCTGGCCAGACAGCAAACGCATCATCCTCATTGCAGAGGTAACTGCAGAGTTATTGTCTGGGTGTTTCAATTTGTTAGGTTGGTAAAATTAAATTAGGAAAAAAACATTTCAAGGTTGTAAGTGATATGTTAAGAGATAAAACAATTTTATGTTAAGTGAACTGTCAAAAGATAATACAATTTTATGAAAAGTGATTTTTTAAGAGATAGTACAATTTTATGTAAAAAGAGTTGTTCAGAGATAGTACACTTTTATGTTGGGAGATAGTTCAATGTTATTCTAAGTGATATGTTAAGAGATAGGACACTTATCTACCAGTATTGTGTTAAGAGGTAGTTCAATGTTATTCTAAGTGATATGTTAAGAGATAGGACACATATCTTCCAGTATTGTGTTAAGAGGTAGTTCAATGTTATTCTAAGTGATACGTTAAGAGATAGGACACTTATCTACCGGTATTATGTTAAGAGATAGTTCAATATTATTCTAAGTGATATGTTAAGAGATAGGACACTTATCTACCGGTATTATGTTAAGAGGTAGTTCAATTTTTTTACTGGCAGTGATATCAAAATTTGCCGTGCATAGCTTGTCCTTTGTTTATCAAGTTCGTCATTTGAATGCTTAGTATTATCAATGTATCTCACCCAGTAGTTAATTATGTTACACATAAAACCTGCATTTAACATTTGCCTTACTAAAAGTCAAAAATGAATATTTCAGTTTGACCGCGAGAACCCATAACTTAATCAATGTTCCAATTATTTATTTTAGGGTCGTCTCGTGAATCTGAGTTGTTCCAGTGTTCCCTCCTTTGTGGTCTCCATCACAGCTGTTACACAGGTCAGTTACTTTGAACATGCAATTTCATCATTTCACAAACATGGTTGTTTAATCAGAAGGATTGGCGTTAAATTTATCACAGCCAACTGGACTCTTAGCAGTGTATTTCAACAAAAGATATAGAATTTGAAATTGTCAGTGTTTGATAATAACACGAAGTTGTATGTTTTGCCAGTTATATTAAGGGCAACAACTCAGTTTGTATATTAATATATCTTATTTACCTCCCTTGTTAGTACAGTTATAGCATTAAACTCCATTTTGTTACTTCTAAGTTGAAATTATTGCATTTAAAGAAAAAAATTGTATGTAACTACAACTGTGGTCAAGCTATTGTATTTCAAGTAATGTAATGTGTTTCAAAGTGATTGGAAAATAAAATGTTTCAGAAGGTTGTCTATGTAAGCATTAACATATGAGCTTATATTGTTTATTTTTCAGGCTCTTGCATTAATAGAGCTGTTCAATGCTCCAGCTGGTCGATACAAGCAAGATGTCTACCTCCTCCCTAAGAAAATGGGTATGTGAATGACTTATATAAACTATATACTTCTTAGTTGCTTCATAAAAAGTTCAGTATACATGTGTGATCTATCTGGTCAGTCACTGTACATTGTCTTAGTCAGCAGTTTACTAAAACAACTTCTCATACTGTCTATAATGTTGATTGGAAGAAACAAGGCAGGAAATGACCTGTGATTTTCTAATCATTTCTTCAAAACATCATTCTTTTAACAATTTCTTCCAAACATTTTATATCATGAAAACATGTCTTCAAATGCACCTACAAAACTGTTTTTTGTTTAAGACAATTTACATTTACCCGGTATTAATATTTATGTTAATATTTGTTTTAAGAAAAGTGCTGATTGGAAAAAAAAATAAAAAATGTGGGGGGGGGGTCTATGATTAATTTTGAAGAAGTGATGATGTAGCAGTTTTTTAGCAAAACATTCCCACAATGCAATACTTTTGCAAATCATATATACTCTTACACATGTTTCAGACGAGTATGTAGCCCTATTGCACCTGCCCACATTCGATGCCCATTTGACAGAGCTGACCGATGAACAAGCCAAATACCTTGGCCTGTCTAAGACGGGACCATTCAAGCCCAACTACTATAGGTAAGTGTCAAGAGTTGATGATAAGCTATGTTCTGGGAAAACTGAGCTTAATTCTTGTGCATTAAGTGTCATCCCAGATTAGCCTATGCAGTCTGCACAGGCTTATCAGGGACAACACTTTATGATTTATGGATTTTTTTTTTTAAGGAAGTCTTTAGTCAGGCGAAAATGTTGTCCCAGATGAGCCTGTGTCGCCTGCCCAGTTTTCCCAAAACGCGGCTCATATCTACTGGTACTGTATTATGTGGTAGCAAATTCAGCATATGAGAATACTAATGTAACATGCATTCTACTGTACAAGGATAATAACAAGAGTGCGGACGGGTCCAAAATAGAAATCAAAGTACGATTGTTAAAATAGAAATCTGTATCTATTGATTTGATTTTATGTTACAATCATTAAAGAGTGTGGTTTACTCGGGTACTACCTGTTCTGTTTTATGTCTTATTGTATTTTGATGACTTGAATGTTTACCTCATTATGTTTCAGGTATTAAAAAGCAACGGGCCATTGTGATAGATCTACACTTATAGTTGTTGTACTGTTCCCTAGACTACACATCTTAGACTGCACTGTAACCTTATTATGGTTACCATTGGTTACCATTGAAGATCAACAATAAGTTAACTAACTTTGTTAAAGCATGACTACTTTATTTTGTTTTGAAGGAAGATTACATAACTATGATTTTAATCAGATGCCATATTTATCAAATGAATTTATTTGCAAGTTAAAGTATTAAAAACTAGCAAAAGTGATTCATTTTATTACAGATATTTCTTTCGATAATTGTACCATATATCTGCTATTGTGTAAAGATAGATCTATTTATTGTGTCCGTATGAAAACATTCAATGTGGAATTAGAAGAAGTCATGTGCATTTAACCTTAAACTTGTATGTACAAGTTGTGTTTTTTTGTTATGAACATCAAGTAAATACAAATAATCTACACACATCCAATATTCATGCCCTCATCTACTATGTCTGTGAATATGCAAGCACCATTTCAAGCCTTTTGAATACCGGTATCACTTTTCAATGCATGAAGAGAGACATTGAATGAGGAATAGTAAAAGAACATTCCATAATCAATCTACTCAATTTGTCTTAACATCTGGATTTAGTCTTGTTATGTAAAAACACTTGTTTTTGAAAATAAATAACAGAATAAAATCATAATATGTACTTTCATTGAACATGGACTTATTTGTGATAATATGTAAGCGGTGTAACGATAATATAGGAGTGTTTGGTATAAATTGAGAACAGTAAATTTCCCCTTTAAACCGTATGCATAAAAAGAATTGTTGTTAGTTTACATACATGTGCATAGTTTACATACCGAGGGGTGAACGGAAGACTGTTGTAACTCATATTAAATAAAGAAGGAGATACAACAGTTTTCTGTTCAGCCCTCGATACATGTGCTTATGTATATAGTTTTACTTTTCATTCAATCAGGATTCATATAAACATTGTTGTCAGTTGTTGGACAAATTATTGTCAAAAAGGATTTCATGCATATGATTGAACAAATCCTTGTTGTCCATTTGTATGTAGAAAGAAGAAATGTGTACATTACTGATTATGCTGGTAATGTAAAATCGTGTTTGGGCTACTTAATAAGAACTGAAGTCTAGAATATGCAAGGAATTTGATGTCCAACATTGGATTTAAATTATGTACATATAGACCTCTTATAGCCTGGAGATTTATATATTTGGTGTATGCAACATAAGTATGTTAAATTGATTGATGCCTATAGTCTCTTTCTTCTAGAATATAAGTTTAAATACAATGTAGTTCTAGTCTCTTTCGACACGATTATAACTTTAAACAGTTGTAAAGAAGTCACAATCTGAATTTATTCAAATAACATTACAGACAGGAATTGAAATATTAAGATTTCATTTGCTGCAAGAATTAAAAAAAAATATGTATATGTTAATAGAATTGTATCATTTGATTGTGTATATTTATGTTCTTGCAATGGATCTGTATGTATGTGTTATCCGTCATCATGATTTGTTAATTACCTTGAAATATCACTCTTTTTTGGATCTCAATTGGTATATCTTTAAGGCACTTGTTCACAGATTTTTTTATGTCCACCAGTATATACTGGGGGACATATTGTTTTTGCCCTGTCTGTTGGTTTGTTGGTCTGTTTGTTGGTCTGTTTGCGCCAACTTTAACATTGGCCATAACTTTTGCAATATTGAAGATAGCAACTTGATATTTGGCATGCACGTGTATCTCATGGAGCTGCACATTTTGAGTGGTGAAAGGTCAAGGTCATCCTTCAAGGTCAAAGGTCAAATTTATGGGTCAAAATCGCTCAAAAGTGGACATAGTGTTTCACAAACACATCACTTGTTTTTAAATATTTCATTAAATGAATTCTGTAACAAAACTTAATATGTGAAATAGTTAACAAACAATTAATAGCAAGGAAAAAGATTTAATATTAATTACTTTTCCTTTCCTGGTTCTCGAATTCAGGACCTCTTGAAGCAAAAGGTAACGCTGTACCATTCAGCCATGCAGGCTTTTGAATTATAAATCTCGTTTTAAAGCTATGTTGCAATGTTTTTGCTGAATCATCAATGAAAAGCGTTGAAAACGCTTTTTTTATTTACCCAATTTCGATAATTGATTTTGCATTTACGAAAAGATATTTTAAAATTTTCTGAGTCATAAACATTATCTTGCTTGTTGTCCCCAACCGGTTTCACCGAAGGGGACTTATGGTTTGCGCTCCGTCTGTCTGTCAGTCAGTCTGTCACACTTTTCTGGATCCTGCGATAACTTTAAAAAAAGTTCATATTTTTTCGTGAAACTTGAAACATGGACAGATTGCAATATGGAGATTATGCACGTCATTTCATTTTGTTTCTACATCAATAATTCTGGTTGCTATGGCAACAAATATTTTAAAAAAATAATAAAAAAATCTGACAATGGTGAAGCCAGTAGGGGACATCATTGCTTGGCAATAGTCTTGTTTTTGATATAATGCATTGATTCTTTTTTGAATCTATGACCATTTTTTTTTAATTGTCATTTTGTCAAACTTTGAACAACTCCTTTTATCAAATTTGTCATTTTAAAAAACCTGCAATAAAACTAAATGATGGATAAAAATAGACAAAAGATGTACTTGAAAATTTAATTGTGTGCGAGTTTATATTGTTAACAAAATCTAGGTGTTCTAATGTTTTTGCCATATACTGTTTTGTAGACCTCATGTGGTGTATAATATTGTTGAATGTTTGCATAGTAACCATTTTGTGATAAATCTACCTGTAATGAATTTTTTGTTTGTTGCCAAATTTTCTAGGCATTGCAGTTTTTGTTACTATGTACGCACATGATTTCTGTTATAGTGAAACTGGTCAGAATATCATAGGCTCCATATTATTTAAATCAGAAAGAAAATAAACATAAAATTAACTTCATGGTTTCCTTGTTTATTTATCAAGTCCTCTCGCTTTTTCAAACAGCAGTTTGATGGATCACTATTGTTACAAGGTGCGAAATGACATCATTTCAGAACATAATAGATAAATAATAATTTCCTTCAATTGATATTGTCTTTTATTGTTGTTAATTGTCCTGATCCCACAAGTGCTATCAACGAAGTGTTTATACAACAGAAGAATATATTTTCGTCGGCTTTACAAGAACGAGACCATCAAAATTTTGTTTTACCACACAATCTATAGTTGAATGATGAATGAAAAAGTAACGGCCTGTACAACCTGTTTTAAAGCCAAACTTTGCATTTGACCTTTAAGTGTGACCCTGACCTCTGAGGTAGGGGGACAGGTTTTACATATGAAATGCCATGTCCTAATGGTTGTTATTAGTGGTAAGGCATCTTAAAATAGCATGATGAATGACAAAGTAACAGTCTGAACATGATGTTTTGATGCCAAAGTTGATATATTAAGTGTGACCTTGACCTTTGATGTAGAGAGACAAGTGTAACAAGTGACTTCTTGTCTCATTTTGAAAAGCATTCATGCCAAGTGATTTTAACATTTATTAATACAAGGACAAGTAATAGCTGAGACATCAATTTTCAAGCTATGTTATGGCAAAATTTGACTTGACCTTTAAGTTTGACCTTGACCTTTGATGTTGGAAGAAAGATGTTTCACACGCAATGCTGCCTCCTCATGGTTGTCTTTTGTGATAAGTTATCTTTAAAAAACGCAATGGATGACGAAGTTTGAGTCTTATGTTTTTGGCCGACTTTGATCTTTTAACTCTTTACAGGTGACCTTGACCTTTAACGTAGGGAGACGTGGTTTTACAGATTTACAAGTTTTACATGGGACTCATCTAATGATTGTATTTGTACCTTGTTATCGCACAATTCATTCATGGCTTGGGCGAGCAGTTTGGACTCATTCGTGAGGCCTCGTACAAAACTGACCAAGATTCAAACTTGGGACTAGAAATTGTCTAGATATACATTCTTTCCAAGTTTCATCAAGATTGGATGAAAAATGTAGCCTGAGAGGTTACGTGATAAAAGTTGACAACACACACCACACACCGGTCGTCCTCCTCCAAGATAATTGGTGGTGGAATATTCATGTCCTTGCACAGATTTTGTAGTTTCATACTGGCACTACTAATTTGTGCAGCTTTTGGAGGCTTGAATGAGAGGCATCCTCCAGTTTTGTGTAAGCATCTATAATGACAATATTACTTTGTTCATTAAACATAAATTTAATTTAACGTCACAAACTACAGTAGTATCAGATATTGCCGAACTGAAATTTATTTTACGAATTGTTAATTATAAAGTTATTATGACAATGATTTACAATGTCATTCTTTAAAAAAAAAACAAAAAAAAACAGGTTAGTTTTCAATTTTGTAAAATATAGTTCCCTTAAATATAAACTGTAATATTTATAGGACTGTCTAACAAGGGAATAAAATTCCTGTTACATCGATATATTCTATTGTATGTGTACAAAAGCTTGTAAATGCCGAAACCTTCATTTCATTATTACAAAGCATGGTTGTACTGTGTCTCTGAGGGCTTACTGGGTAGGCCTATTGGTGTCACCAAGTATGGCTTTAACCCATACTTGTTGTCACCCAAAAGCCAATTGTGGTCATTAGTTGTCATCCACTGCTTCAACGCAGTTTTCCAAAACCGTGCTGTCGTGTGATGATCCTGGCAAGAACAATCTTGAACATCTGTAATATGCATTTCAGTTTAAATTGTATCAATTTCTGCTATGTTAGTATTAAATAGGCCTTTCAAAATACAAATGAAGTAAGGAATTTTAAACACCATTAATATTGTTTTATCTAAGGAACAAGTGATGTGTTTGAGAAACACTATGCCCCGAGCGATTTTGACCCATATATTTGACCTTGAAGGATCACCTTGACCTTTCACCACTCAAAATGTGCAGGTCCATGAGATACACATGCATGCCAAACATCAAGTTGCTATCTTCAATATTGCAAGTTATGACCAAGGTTAAAGTTTTGGGACGGAATGACAGACAGGCCAAAAACAATATACCCACTCTTCTTCGAAGAAGGGGGAATAAAAAGGAGAAAATTATCTAATCATAATGATATTGCATAAATTAAATGCAAATATTCAAACTTATAACATTGGTTATAGCTCTGCTTACGTATGTTAATGTCATATACTAATCATTAAACATCACATCAAGATGCATTTGTCTCACCACCTTTCTTATAATCTAAACACCGATCAACAGGTCACCATCCTGGGACTATTCTTCTAGCTATGCCATGTAAATAGCATCATCGTCCTCATATTTCCGGTTGTACCTGTAGAATGGTGGACAACATTCATTTTCAAAACATTAAAAGAAAACATGTAACCATATGTGTGTTCTTGTTGGCTGAATAATTGTTTTTTTATTACATTAACTCAATTTATTATGCACAAACTTATGCAGTAATATTATATGCTAATATTGTACCATTTGTACTCTCCACTTTCAATAAATCTGTGTGGAATATTTCGACCAACCAAGTCAGTCATGGGGCGTATCAGACATAGGAATTTCATTTGTCTGTTCAAAACACTGTATTATGTGAATTGGGAATAAGACATCAATTTGGGAATAAATTGTGTTTTATAAAAAGTGCATAATATGCAGTTTTATATGTTGTATTTATTTAGTTTGACAAATTATAATTAAGACAGATACTTGCATAGATAAAAGCATCATTAAAATTGATTTTACTTCAAAACTGGATTTTTTATTAATTAATTAAAAAATCCTCATGAAATGAAACTGTGTCCATGCCGCGCATGGACACAGTTTAAAAAAAACAGTTAAAATGATAAAAATACAATCACTGTTAATGAAAAAGTCATGGAAAATTGCTTATTAAGCTTGAATTATAGATAGTATATTACAAAAATAAATGTAGATCATGAAATGAATAGTTTAGTTTGAGAAAATCACCAAAATGATGTCAATTCCCAGTTTGATGTCTTATTCCCAATTCACATAATACAGTGTTTCAAGTATTACATGTATTACATTTTTCTTTATAGTTCCTCAACAGATAACATTATTAGTTTTCCATTTATAGTTGTGCTCATTTAAGAAAACATCTTCATCACGTTGTTGTTAAAAACGTTCTTGCTAAACCTAAGTTGTACTCTCAGAGCTTGTCGTTGTTCTGTTTTGGATTTAATTTTACTATAAGCGCATCTTTCATCTTAAATTAGTTTGCCACACTCCATGAAAAGTCATGTCCAGTGTTCCTTTTTCTAGTCTTTTATTTTCTTCTCCTTTCCTGCATGATCTTGTTTCTTTTTAAAATCGTCTCGCTTCTTTTCATCCCTTTAACATGTATTGTTTCTTCTCTTTTTTTTTTCACTTCCTTATGACTTTGTTTTATTATTTCATTTGCACTTTTCTGTTCAGAAAGCAAGTCTGATGTTTTGTTAAGCCAGAATAGTATGTGTGATTCTAATGCAATTGTATTTATATTTGTGAACCATATTCAGGAAAGCAGATGGTCCACATATGAAAAAACATGTTCAGGTAATTTGTTGTGTTTATCAAAACTCTTTGTTTCAATCAGATTTAAATAAGTCAATGCGCTACCATTAAGATGGTCTATATAATAAGTGTTTATTGATTGAGCAAATGCAGGCAACATAACATTGAATATAACAATTGCATGCTTGAAGATATACAACGAAGAGTTACCAAACTTGTGCCAAACTTGTTTCATTTTCCTTACACTCAGAGGTTGAAGGAAATTGGTCTTGTAACCCTGGAGTATAGACGTGATAGAGCAGATATGATTCAGTTGTTAAAATCCATACACAATATGGACAGTTTGAAATGGGACAAACTGTTTTCACTTTCACAAAATGATTTGCATGGTCATTCTTTGAAACTCCAAATACCAAAGACAAAGTGCAAGAAGAACATCAGATTGAATTCTTTCTCAATTATAACTATTTATTGTTGGAAAAGTCTGAGTGAAGAAACTATTTCTTCAAACAATGTGAACCTTTTCAAAACCTGACTGAACAAGGGGAATTGGAATGCTAAAAAATTTGTACCATCATGTTATGCGCACAATGAAATTAATTAGTAATATAAGTTGTGAGAAACCTATAAGAAGACATTCATCAGATGGGCCAAGATAGCTTTACCGCTAAAATGATGGCCCTACGATCCAGGTATCCAGGTTGTCTTTAGCAGAAGTTTCCATAATGTATTTTAAAATGTTATCTTCCTTTACTGCCACATCATCATATAACATGATTTTTCCACATCTAATTAAAGTCCTCAATGTGTGTCAAATCATATTCAATATAATTTGCCAGTATATTTATATTCAATCGACCATTAAACATCGTAACACGTCATTCTTTATTCTCAAGAACATTTCAAAATGGTGTTATCAGCAGTTTGAAGGACCTGTGGCGTACGGCTATCTTTGAGCAGAGAGCCTTTGTGACTATCTGAGTTGTCGACAAGGAGAATAAGATAAGTATGTCAACTGCTTTAAGATATTAGAATCGTACTTTCCCGTGGGAAAATGTGATAAAATACATAAATTACAAGAAGTTCAGCTGCGTCGTCTGCATCAATGATCATGCATCTGGACAAGGGTATTCCATCAGACGCTTATGAAAATATGATGCAAATATTCGTCCGGGTTCATGAACGATTGTCAACTCGTCGAAATGTGCTAGGTCATAACGGTCTAAATAGTTATGTTTTTTTTGTTAACTCGGCAATGTTCAAAACTTAACGAGAAGGTGTTTAAATTAGAATAAAAAATGAAATTTATTAAATAATACAACATGCATCTAGATATAAAGAATGCATTTGCTTGAATGCATTGAATAGTATATACATTTTGACAAATTTCTAGTTATGTGTTTTCTTTTTTCCGACATAACGTACTTAAATTTCGCAATATTAGCTAGGCGAATACATAGAGCTATTATTATATTTTCTGCGATCAGGCTTTGCAACGCAACACGATAACAAATGATATTCTGGTTCAACAGCATTTACCTTTCTATTTAAACTTTCAATGTTATCTGCCCGTTTCAATTTCAAGGGAGTAAGAGGGAAATTAATTCTTAAATATGTATTTTTTTTTACATATAATTAATAATTGTAAACTCAAAATTATGTTTAAATTAAAAGTAATATTCCAAATTGGGTTTCGATGATAAAGTTTCTTGCCAGGATTGAAAATACTGATATTTTAATATTTGAAACAACATNCCATTTTTTTTAATTGTCATTTTGTCAAACTTTGAACAACTCCTTTTATCAAATTTGTCATTTTAAAAAACCTGCAATAAAACTAAATGATGGATAAAAATAGACAAAAGATGTACTTGAAAATTTAATTGTGTGCGAGTTTATATTGTTAACAAAATCTAGGTGTTCTAATGTTTTTGCCATATACTGTTTTGTAGACCTCATGTGGTGTATAATATTGTTGAATGTTTGCATAGTAACCATTTTGTGATAAATCTACCTGTAATGAATTTTTTGTTTGTTGCCAAATTTTCTAGGCATTGCAGTTTTTGTTACTATGTACGCACATGATTTCTGTTATAGTGAAACTGGTCAGAATATCATAGGCTCCATATTATTTAAATCAGAAAGAAAATAAACATAAAATTAACTTCATGGTTTCCTTGTTTATTTATCAAGTCCTCTCGCTTTTTCAAACAGCAGTTTGATGGATCACTATTGTAACAAGGTGCATATGATACTCATGCACTACTCTCCATCCGCTATCTGATGAATCTGCTAATTTTATGAGCTTCTGTCTATGCAATAGAATGTCCGTACCTTCTGCAATTTTCATATTCGCTGCTACCACAGACTCAGTGGGCTGCAACCGGACGGATTCTTGAAAAACTCCTGCTTCTCTTAATTTGTTCAAAACTTGGTTGTTAATCTTGTACTGTTCCTCGTTACCCTTCTTACGAAACGTGTAATTCTCGTTCCTGGACAAATTTTCTTTAATAGAATTTAACTGGACTTGCGACGACTGTTGATTTTCGCTCATTCGTCTTTCCAAGCTCTCAACTTTTCCTGAAATAAAGTCCTCTAAATGAGAAAGAAAGTCATTCTCTTGACTCGCCATGGCTGCACGACCACGTGTACAACGCACTGTGTATGAAGCGAAAAAAATAAAACCGGACTGCACTGACTGAAGACGCCTGGTAGAATGAACTCTACACAACATAATCGTATGTTTGAGATCCTCGTGCATGACTGACCAATCATTGTATTACTGTAAAACAGTCACGTTTCGCGGAAGACAAATATTTCACGCTATACTATCGAAACGCGTGAAATAAAAATTATTTCCGATTGTCATGATTTTCCTCAATGAACAGCGTATTACATTTCATTATGAAACAATAAAAAAATGTAATGTATATATGTTCGGAGAACATCTTTTGATCACGTGACGAAATAAAAACGCTAATACACCCGCGAAAAAATAGCACATGACGAAAAATAACCAACCAATGATATTTTACATATCCAGAAGCAAGGGCCTTACAGATGGAATTATGTAAAGATTTGACCTCTAATTGAAGTAAACAAAGGAAACGTAGCCAGGGCGGAATTAACCTGTTTTGGGGCACTAGGCTGCAAGTGTTAAGGAGGCCCCCTAACCCCTTCTGTATATTGAAAATCATCATTGATACTGCAAATACATTCGTAGATGCTATGCATCTTTGATAGTTATAATTGTTATTATGAATTGTGGATTGGACTTAAATAAACTAATAATAATACAAAGATCGGAAAACTTGCATTTTGATTTAGCGTGAGTGAATCCGTCGATGTGTATTAGTCTTACAAAGAATGAATCACACAATAATTATAATAATAACGTTATTGGTATCAAAAAGCATTGAATAAAATTCTCAAGCAAACCACATTATTTTTTTGTTAATTATTTTTACCCAAAAACGTTATGTTTTGTTTAATTTCTTTCCATTTCATCTTCATTCATTTTCATGTTAGCAATATTTTTTACGAACGTACTAAGTAAGTAAATGTTTGAAGCCAATTGCCAATTAGTCTTATTTCATTACAATTATAGCCAAACTGAAAACAATCCTACCTTTATGGTCGCAAATTAGGGAAGGTGCGAACATTATGGGTTTAAATTAGTGTAAGCAAATTATTTTGTTAAGTTTTCAATAAAGTTTCAAGCGTTCTGCATTGTAATTATTTGATCATTTAATAAACAGTAATGTGTCAGTTGGATGTAGTTAAATACAAACAACCACACATAAATCAATATATTTTTTTAATTTCGTTTTGATAAAAGCGCAGAAACTATTTCATTAAGGTGTTGATGACATATCGTCATATTTTGATTTTGTTTATTTGCTTTGATCTGGATCCGCCGCGTGTTGGGACACAATACACACAATTGGTTGTAAAGTTATTAACAATTCGCGCTAATCCTTACTATTCTACCGAAACGAAGTCAGAAGTTTTCGATACAGCTTTATGCATTAGCGTTTTACAGGAAATGCCACGAGTCGGTTAAGTACACAGTACCATAATACTCCCCTTTGTGTCATAACAACATTTATCTTGATTTCGAAACAGACGAAATATGTATGCGTGGATTACGTTCGATATTAATGTATTTCATGCATACGGTAATTCAATCTTAATTTTGTTTAAACATTGGACATTATTATTAGTAAGGTATGAAAATTAATATTCGACGAATAAAAATAAGCACTATCGCATGATAGTGTATTGCAATCTCCACGTCCCATTGATGAAGTTCCATGTATAGGCACTATCGCATGGTAGTGTATTGCGATCTCGCCATCACATTGGTGAAGTGCCAAGTTCTCAGATCTATTAATAGCCTCATATTATGAATGACCTGTGCGCAAGAAGAAGTTCCACGTTCTTTGATCTATTAAAAGCCTCAGATTATGAATGACCTGTGCGCAAGAACACTACGTAGCATATAGTGGACTATTTATTGAATCATTAAGGCCCTGTGAATCGGAATTCGTGCCTGTAACCTTAGTCGTTCGCAAGCGAACAATTAAAAACGCAATGGCACGATACGAAGGAGCGATAACAAGAGATCGTTATCTCGAGTATTCCCATCGCGTACTCGTGTTCTAGTCCTTGTTTTCTTTCTTCAAAGTTCTGATATGCGAGAACACGATGCAAAAACACGATATTGATATTGCGATATCGCAACGTATTCTCGCTACATCACGTCGTAATCTCGCCATCTCGCAACGTATAATCGCATCTTCGCATCGTAATATCCCAACCTCGCTTCATAGTTCCGCACTATCGACATTTGAATTTAAATGGCTACAACGCGAACAAAAAGTATGCGTAGGTACGATATTCCGATAAAACGTCGTGAAATTTCGATATGAGATAGCGAGAACACGATGCGTTTAGCGAAACAACGATACGAAATCACACTTTTCATAATTCGGTGTCGCATTGTGTTCTCGTGATCTCGACTGAGCATAGATAGAACATACGAAATCACTATATTAACTGCGCAATATTGCCTTACGGTTGTATGTGCGCGGACATGTCATATAATATCGCTGTATATACATGTTTAAATAAGAAGTGAATACAAGATTCAAAGATACGAGATTCAATGTGAAATTGCGATATAACTACCATGATCTGATTTGTTTGCGCATCGGAAGTTTGCTCTTTTGCACCGGTTTCTCGAGTTTTCGCTCTTGCAATTCAACGGAACACAGTAATAAAGTCTAGAGAAACAAAAATTGCGCAGAAAATGGCCGAATTTATTTTTCAAAAGTCATTTGTGAAGCGATAACACGGACGTTATTTGATAAATGATTTCCGAAGTCGTGACATTAAGATGCCTCGGAGAGTTATCGCGAATACCTATGTAACATGCTCGTAACCTTTCTTTGCAAGACAGTAGAAATTGAGGTTTACCTCAATTCAACAACGATACTTCTAAAGAGTTACATTTAGTTTGCGTCCACCATAATAATATATGTACATGATCACACAAGTCAAGGGAGACATAGTGCAGTATTTTTAATAATAATATTCCAAACATTTTATAACAGTTATAAAAAAGATCTCGTACTAAATCATTACTTTTTAGCCTACTCCATTTAGCGTATTTACATATAATTACTATTTAGTTTATTCAAAACTAACAAATAATATACCGACTTATGCTATGATCACCGGCACTCTTCCCTGTTATCATTAACTCATGATTTAAGTAGTTGATGTTAGACAGGTACTGATCTTAATAATTCAAACCAACAAACATGAGAGAAAAGTAATAACAGTGTCTGAAAATGCCCTTGAATGTGGCGTTTCTGAAGATATTGTTACAATGTTTATAATGGAACATTCTATCAGAGACGTCGGTGAAGAAAATAAAAATAATAAAAACTGTATCCAATACGACTTTCAAAATCTGGCATGCATCAATGTTTGCAAAAAATCACCAGCATTTGCGGTTGATCAATTAAATGCACGTTGAGACATGTATAAAACAAAATAAAAAAGCACAACATTCGTACCACGATTTAGTGCATTTTCATTTCCACATATTTAAGACTGCCTGACAAACCGCTCCAGTGTATTTGATTCGAAGATGACACAATATCATGCTTGTGGTGGTACTTTCCGTTCAACTGAGAATGATAACAGTTTTTATACCACCAGCCACTACCATATTCGCAAGCACAACAGCGACTCTCAGGATCATTGTCTGCATCATATGTCGAAAACTTCTGTCCATTGTGATACGCTAACTGATCACCAGCATCTCCACTGAATCCGCCAACCTTCAGGGTATATTTTCCAAGCTCTGATGAAACACCAAATTCGTTATACATCGCATAAACCTTCTTCCCTTCAAAGGTTTCCATGTCTATTCGCAACTGAAGCGATTGAAATTTAGTCAGTTGGTAGATATACTCGTTACCCAGCCAGAAGTCGCCATTCATATCACCAAATCCCGCCTTGTATTCGTCCCATGACCGTTCGAAATCAACCGTTCCGTATTTGCGACGCTGAATAACGAGCCAATCCTTATCTTTATTGATCTCGCAATATACAGCAATACCTGAGGGCTCAAAGTCGGGATATATTGTGTGAATCCCGCTTTCATTTACTTCTTTACAAGATGTATGTCGCATCGTCCTCGAATTGTCTTTATTAACGTAAGTCTCAGCAAATGAGTTGAACAAATTATGAAACTTAATTGAATACTGAGTAGTGAAATTTTCCAAAGATGTACTCATGCCTTGTATCAAAGACTTCACTTGAATACTTGACTTCCTAAAATCAGGTGCTTTTTCCTCCGATTGTGACAGTATCTTTTGATTATAGACGTCCTCCATGTGTTTTATTTCCAGTAGTAATTGTTCTTTTATTTTCACCACTTCCTCTCTGAACTGTGTCACATAATTATCGAGTTGGTCCTTCGTTCTGGATGTGTCTTCTTCCGAAAAATGTATCGGACTAGTTCTGAAACCGGAAAGACGTTTTCCGATGAATTTAGCGTTGAGTCCAAAAGAGCCCGCCAATTTTGCATACACAGTTGCGATGTCCTCTCGTCTGTTATCAACTTCAGTTCGAAGTTCTCTTCTTAGGTCCTCAACAATTTGTTCTACGTAACTAATCCTTTCCTCCACTCGATTGTCAGGAAAACAACATACTTCTTTAAAGAATATCCCAATCCACATAACAAAGAACAGCGAGAGCTTCATTATTTACGTTGCGCTGCTGTTAACAAGTGTGATACATATATTCGCAGAGTACTCGCTATTCGGCGCTTACAGCAGACTGGAGCGATGCAACCGGTTGCTCCTATCCAACAACGTATTAACTGTGTAAAGAGGGAAAATCCTGAATTTTTTGCATTTCTGACGGTTTAAACACATGTGTATTTTTTTTAAATAACTTTTTGTTATATTTTCGGTTCGTGTAATTAGAAAAAAATGTATGAACAATCGATTTACAAAAACTTTTATTATTATCAAATATTTTTTATGCACGTATTTTAAGTCTCTTTCATTTGCTTTTCAATTTCTAACTTATTCCGGACTTATGAAATGCCCCTCGAATATTTCTGCACATAAAAAACTGAAATTAATATCTCGATTACATATCCAAGCCCTGGGAAAATACGTTTGCAGACTTCCCAGCCATATTCCGCCGATTTCTGGTTATTACGTTTGATGTGCCGTAGACATACGCTTTGCCTTAAAACTGTCGGAGCCGATTACACTTGATATTTTGATATCTCTGTCTGGGTGTTGTTGTTTGGCAAGAAAAATACACGAAGTTACAGGATCTGTTGTAGATAGGAATGGCCTTGGGAGAGGATGCATATTGATGCTGAAATATACTGTGAAAATACCAAAGCAATATCCACCAATCAAACACAAACGTATGTTTTATATAAATTAAATGTTTAGTTTTTTATTAGCTTTGATTTCAAAGACTTCACAACGCAGAAATAACAGTTCATCACTTTAATGTGTACTAACCCATACCAAAAACTATAAAAGCGATGAATGTAAATGGTAGAAGAATTGTTGCATGTTGCCCCCAAATGTACTAACGGTGTGATTTGTTTTAATAAAGAATGCATGTTGTACTCGTGTTACACTTTCTTAATGAATATTCAGTTAATTGGTGACTATCAATTTATTGAATGCGATGCCCATACAAAGTTAGTATAACATTAAGTATAGTAATTGAAAATGAAATAAATTTTCTCAATACTTTCATAAATGAAGGTGTGTGAATTTGACAATGGCATCAACATCGAAATTCGAAGAACATGCTGGTACACTGACATAGACGTTAAATGGTGAAAAGCGAATACATTATTTATAATATACATGTATATTTATACTACGCATGCACGTGCGCACTCATGAGGCTGCAGTACGACGATTATTAAACAACACGACAACACGAAATAACGAAAATGCGTTTTTTTTTCTCTTTTTTTTTCACATTTGTGGGTAATAACTATGTGTTGGTTTTGTTTTCGAGGTCGGTGGATGTCTGACAAGAGCATATGTCAGCCTATTCTCAAAAATCAAGAGGGCATAACTCCATGCGGGCATCCGTCCTGCTTCTGGTTTTCGGTGTCAAAGTGTAACCAATTGTTTAACCTTTCTGTATATCCAAACAAATTTATATACAATGTCTTTCCAGTCTAAGGCAGCGTCGTTTAGTTTTATGTGCACATTAACCTAGACTTGAGCGTGAAATTATTGCATATAATGTTTATATGAAACAAATTTTATACAGCAGCTTCACATTCAATTATAAAAATATACTTAAAAAAAATGTTCATTTCACACATGGACCTGGACTTTTTGTATTTCAAATAGTTTGTTATTCAAAATTATTACCAACTATGATATACAAAACAACATTACTTTCTCATAGTGTTCATGTACTCATTAAAAACATGTTAAGCATTGATAAGTTACGGTGTTGCACTCGCTTGAACGCGCTACATTCCATCTTGAAGCGTTCAGTGCTCACTTAGTCTAATCGTTGTTTCGAAGCAAGAATGGCCGATCGAGATTTGAGGTTATACAGATAAAACATTCTGGCTTTTAAGAAATGATATGCACCAGAGCGAAAGCACGACTGTTCACAGTGCTAGGATATTGTGGAATGAAGTCATTGAGAACATATACGTCGCACTGTTCACATATTGTATATAAGCTGCTGAGATAAGTGCTATGCAAACGTTACATGGACTTTTATAAACTTTATAAACTTGTACATATATGCAATTAAATAATAGAATTGTACAATAAATGCGGCGGATAACGGAATTACAAGGGATACACCTTATGCATTATCTATTTTTAAATTAACGTTTCATCTATATTAAGAAATAATGTCCGGCTATGTGTTATTTAACTTGCAAGAATTTTAATTTTCGTGACAGTTGGTAAAATGTGTAAATGTGATACAGGTCCATTTTAAACCAAACCACATATTTATTCACTCACAGTTCATTGATAGATATTTTATCAACCGGGCAGGAAAAACAAAGAACACGCAACTCACGCAAAAATCTCGCCTTATGAGCAAATAAAAATGGCGGATATTGAGAACTTGAGTATTCAAGTTTTTTTATATTTCTTCCTTGCTGTATAAAATCTTTTAAAGTGATCGCCCTAAAGGAATGGCAATGTCGAAGTATATTTTACATAAAAAAAGAAAACACACATATACGCAAATAATAAGGCATTGCAATCAGTTTTGATTGTGTGGATGGTTTCCCTATATTCTATGATACCTCATGAATTTCACTGCGGTCAATTAACCTAATTACACTCTTTCAGTGTGAGCTGGTTTGCCTGTATTGAGTGTGCATACTTATACCAAAAACAGAAACTGTCCCACTAAAGTCAGACACAGGGGGAATGTCTGTCGATATAATTTCATAACTAATCCCCACACAAGTGGCAGTGCCAGGAATCAAACACGAGATCCTCGGATTTGAAGACCAGCCCTCTGTTAACTAGGCTACAGAGCCTGTTTTTGCGTTCATATGATCATGAATTAATACTCATTCCCTATTCAAATGCCAAAGGAATGTAAACATATAACATTAATTTAATGACAATTTAACAAACAATGTTTTATTCTTATTAACTATACAATATAATTTGCATTAAGTCATTATACTTGGTCAAGGCAATTCATCAATTTAAGAGGTTGACATCAAACAAACGACTCAACAATCACGTTTTGCAATTGACATGTAACTGCCACAAGAATAGTCTAAAGTTTGGGTACCAATACAATTGCAATCAGAATAGTTAAAAACATTTATTTGGCATGAACAAAAAAGGAACACATTAAGTGTTGCATTGGTTTAGTGGTACAAAAGACAGTTTTCTATGACAATGCAAAACACTGCAAGCTTAAAAACTTAGATTCATAGTATATTGTTTCTTTTATATGTGTGCACGCTGCCATTGCCATTGACAATATGTCATCTTAAAAGCACCAAGTCATGGAATAAAATAAATCAGGAAACACCTTCACGGATTACCTATACGCTAGTCATTTCAAATCCAACTTGTGTCAACAATACTCATCTTAGGCACAACTTTCTTTACTGGAGCCTGTTCCGTGGATGTCTTGTCTGTAACAGGAACGTAAGGATACGACGCTGCATTAGTGTCAGAACGTAACGGACATTAAATTGGTGGAGGGGGACAATGTTATATTTCAAATATTGGTGCTATGTTGCAGGACAGCATAAGAATTAAAAGAGAAAACACGATGCGAAAAAACGAGATTACCACGCGAAATAGTTATATTACAATCGCAATCTCGCATCGTGATGTCAATGTCTCGCATCGCGATCTCGTATTCTCGCATCGTGATTTCACTCCGTCGCATCAAGTTCTCGCGTTCTCGACCTTGTAATCAAGATATCGACAATATGAAACAATAAGTGGCCTAATAAAGTCTACAGATGAGTTCAAAACATAATTTATTTTGTGAAGTGATAACAAGGACGTTGTTTCCGAATTGGTTTCCGAAGTTAAATGTCATGGCATTAAGATGCCTGGATGTTATGTCACGAATACATGTGTCACTTGCTCGCAAGTGTTCTTGTAAATATAAAAGGTTGACTCAAAGTAAACACAACAATACTGAATGGTTACATTTATTTTGCGTCCACCATAATATCAATGTACATAATAAAACAAGTGTAGGTAGACATCGTGTAGTGTTTTCAATAATAATAATATTCCAAACATTTCATTGTGACGATATGAGCATGAGATATACTATGAAATTCACAATATTATATTAAGAATCTAACGTAGACATAACGACAATATTAAGTATATAACATATTGTAATTCAGTTTAAAAAAGATCAAATGCATAAACATATCTTTACCACACATGTATTCCATTACATGAATTCACATTTCCATAAGTCTCCGGTTTATTCAAAACAAAAACAAAAGAACATTTTAACTAATTCTATGATCACAGGCACTCTTCTCTTTTATCCAAAACGCATTATTTTAAATATTTGATATGTGAGAAGTACTGATGTAACATTTCAAAACTAAGCAATGAGACGTTAGTAATAGAAATACTTGAACATGTTCTTCATTGTGTCGTTTTCTGTTATATTGTGATAATGTTTATTATCATCATCGTCGTCTGTAAAGACACAACCCAACTAATTAATGCTTTCTTCTTAAAGACAATCAAAGCCTGACGTCAAACACAAAAAAAAATACATATGTTTCGGTTCATCAATAAAAAACGTTTAAACGTGTTATATAAATAAAATAAATAAAAGACCAACATGAGAACCACGCTTTAGTGTATTTTCATTTCTACGTATTTCAGTCCGCCCTGCAAACCGTCCCAGTATACAGAATCTGAAGGTGATATTATATCGTGCTTGTAGTGATACTTTCCGTTCAGCTGAGAATGACGACCGTTTTTATACCACCAGCCACAACCATATTCGCAAGCACAACAGCGACTCTCAGGATCATTGTCTGCATCATATGTCAAAAACTTCTGTCCATTGTGATACGCTAACTGATCACCAGCATCTCCACTGAATCCGCCAACCTTCAGGGTATATTTCCAAGCCTCTGACGAAACGTCAAACTCGTTATACAGCGCATTCACCTTCTTCCCTTTAAACGTCTCCATGTCTACATATGTATTCGCAACTGACGAGATTGAAATTAAGTCAGTTGAAAGATATACTCGTTACACAGCCAAAATTCACCATTCATATCACCAAATCCCACCTTGTATTCGTCCCATCGTTCAAAATCAACTGTTCCGTACTTGCGACGTTGAATAACAAACCAGTCTTTGTTTCATTGATCTCGAAATATACATCAATGCCTGAAAGCTTAAAGTCGGGATATATTGTGTTAATCCCGCTTTCATTTGTATATTAACAAGATGTAGGTCGCTTCGTCTTTGTATGTTCTTAATTAAAGAAAGCCTCAGCAAATGTATTGAAAACAATCTGAAACAAACTTGTGTAATTCATTACTTGAGAGGTTAAATTGTCCAAAGATGTGCTCATACCTTGTATCAAAGACTTCACTTGCATGCTTGATTTCCTAAACTCAGGTGCTTTTTCCTCCGATTGATACAATATCTTTTGATTATAGTCGTCCTCCATGTGTTTTATTTCCAACAGTAATTGTTCTTTAAGTTTTACCGCTTCCTTTCGGAACTGCGTCATAAAACTATTTAGTTGGTCGTTCAGTATTGATATATCGTCAGAAAAATGCATTTTACTATTTCTTTTACCGAGAAGATGTTTATCAAGAAATTTCGCGTTGAGTCCTGAAGACCATGCCCATTTGGCATGCAAAGTTGCGATGTCCTCTCGTCTGCAGTAAACTTCAGCTTAAAGTTCTCTTCTAATGTCCTCTACAACATGTTCTACGTAACTAACCATTTCCTCCATTTGATTGTCAGGAAAAGAACATACTTCTTTAGAGAATAGTCCTATCCACAAAACAAAGAACACCGATTGCTTCATTATTTGCTGTGCGCTGTGCGAATGGTGAATTTTGGCTGTGTAATTATGAAACATTAAATAGCAGGGGGGCTCACTATTCAGGGCTGACAGAAAACTGAAACAATTTTACCGGCAGCTGCGATCCAACAAAATATAAACTGTGTAAAAAGAGGGAAAATCGTCAAGTCATGTGAACTTCTGACGGTTTAAACACATGGATATTCTTTTTTTTACATTAACTTCTTTTTATATTCTCGATTCGTTTAATAAGAAAAAAATGTATGAAAATAACTTTTATTATTATCAAATATATTGTTATGCACGTATGTTTTAGTCTTTTTGATTTGCTTTTCAATGCTAACTTATTCCGGACTTTTGAAATGTCCCTCAAATATTTATGTAAATGATAAACTGAAATTCATATCTTCATTTTCCTAAACAAGCACTGAGAACAACGATTACATACTTTATCACAAACATATCCCGCCGATGTATGGGTATTACATTTGACGAACCGGGCATATTCGAGATGTGCCTGTGGTTAAACTTTCTGAGCCGTTTACATTGTATAATTTATTTTGATATCTCTATCAGGGTATTGTTCTTTGAAAAGCAAAATACACACAGTAATAGGGTATGTTTTAGATTACGAATGACCTTGGTGTGCATATTACGTCTGAACGAAACTATCCAAATACAAAGGCATATCCACCAATCAAAAATGTTTTAAAATGTCCTGATTTCAAATGATTTGCAACAAAAAACTGTTTAATGTGTATCTTACCCATTATCAAAACTTTAAAAGCAACGACTGTTAATATTAGAATAATTGATGCACGTTGCACCTCAACTCATTTGATGTTTGTGGTGTGATCTTAATTTTTTTAAATGCATATTGTACTCGTGCTACACTTTCCTATTTAAGATTCCTTTAATTGACGATTATCGCTGTTTCGTATGCGATGCCTCACACAGTGTATACTATATTACGTAAAGAAATTGTACATGAAAATAATGTTATCGATATTGTCATACATGAAGGTGAGTGATTTTGGCAATAGCTTCCAAAATCGATAATCGAAATTCAAATATGAACCGCTAATGTCGTGCTAGATTGAATTACGAGACTGCACTGACATCGACGTTCAAATTTTGAAAAGAAACAAACGTATATCATGCTGGTGCGAATACCGTGCTAACTCTGAAATGCAAATACGAACCGCGAATGTCGTGCTAGATTAAATTTCGAGCCCGCACTGACATCGACGTTCAAATTTTTGAATAATGAATATCAAGGTGGCTCGAATTTCGACCATGTACCTTGAATATCGTGCTTGGTTAAATTTGGTTTAATTGTTAAACATCGAATAGCAAAGCTTAACCGCGAATATCGAGATTGTGCGAATATCGTGGTTACCTTGAGAATTTTAACTGCTACCTTAAATAAAGAGGTATCTTCATGTAAAACTGTTTTATAAATATATTTTTAACAATTACTATATGTTATTAAGGTAGTAAACTGGTCGTCCTGAACAAGGTCGCTGGAGCGAGACGAGATAACGATTCATGTTCATTTGCCTTATACAGAGAATTCTGTCTTCAAATAAATGATGTTCCCTTTTTTAGAGAGTATAGCGTTGCACGCCAAAATAATAAATGCAATGTAACCTATAAATCAAGATCAGCACTCGTTGTTAAAATGACCAGTAAATTTCGTAGTTTATTTACAGAATTAAATATTTTTGCAGTAATTTAAGGCATCAACGATGCCACCAACACGGTCCGAGTCAAGTTTGCATAAAGAAAGAAAACATATATTTATATTAAGTTAATTGTAGTTACGAAAATTAAAACGGAATGAACAAAGAATTACAACATTGGTGTGAGCGATACGACGGGAACGTGACATACGCGGCCCCACCAAAATAAAAATATGACACGTGAATATGTACATTGTGTAGCTCTAAGAACTTTGTATTCAAATGCTTTTACGCTGGTCATTACAAAATCAAACGTACATTTACAAAATTATTTAAATAAAAGTTATACAATTTTATTTAGAAACTTATATGGCCGCTTAGCTTATCAACGAAAGCGACCTTAAAGTACTTTCTTTTCGAAAGAGAATACATGTACGAGCAACATGACATTTTGTACTTGTTAAGGTTGTTCATTTAACCGTTTAATAACCTGTTACAATAACATGTGAACCTGTTAATGTTATTGTAGCCTGTTGAATCCCTGGTAAACAAGCACAAGTCCGATGAACAGTTCATTGAATTTTATTATGCATTTATCAAATTGTTCTAATCGATAAGACTCATTCATTAACTTTTAAGTTCATAAAATATTCTAGTCCGATAACTAAGCATAATAAATTAAACATAGGGCGGGCAGCCTGACCCTTACGTGCCTGGTCCGTCATAAAATGAATCCGATGTATATCGCTCTCTGAATGTAGCCGAACTGCTGTATACAATACTTCTTGTACACCAAACTTTTCCAAATGGTTGTACATTGTTGTGAAGCTACAAAAAACATATGTTGCTCTTCAATAGCATAACTTTGTGACACATAACGAATGTATGATGTTCATGGATATCATTATATTTTGTTACGAAATCGCTCAATTTTAGAAACACCAATAAACTATTATATACAACTATTCATATAAAAAATTATAAATATATGGATCATATAATTTAGATGTTAATGTCGACTATGAATGGATTATTGATGAAATCAGTTCGGCTTTCTTGAGTGAAGTCTTCTATCGTAACATTTTCCATTGATTTCTATCTAAGATACTCAAAACTTACAAATAAAACTGACCGCGATTAGGTACGTACAAATAAAACTGACCGCGATTAGGTACGTATGTCCGGTTATTTGAACACTTTGCCAATAGATTTAACTTCGTTATTTAATTAAAGTCGAAACGCAAAAAGAGTGTGTTTGCTATTTGGACAGTGATTCATAGATGTTGACCGATTACGCTACAAAACATCAGGCCGATGCTTTTATACTTATAATGCACATGCGCACCGGAAGGCGACAGTACGCCGACATTTTAACGCAACAGTGCGATGGCGATAGCACGACAATATGACAGCACGATATAACGAAAATGCTTTCTGTTTTCGCATTTTTGGTGCAATAACCATGTGTTGATTTTGTTTCCTGTACATTTCGAAACCTTACCCCGAATGCTTTGTAGCATGTGTATGCTGTTATTGAAAATGTTTACCTACTGTTATGTACAAAGGAACCTTACTTTCTCATATTTAATTTTGATGCATTCAAAACATGTTAATCATTGATTGATTACGTTGTTGCACTAGCTTAAAACGCACTACATTCCTTCTTGCAGAATTTGGAGATTAGTGCACGGTAAGTCTAACGTGCTTTGAGCCCCTCAGGGGATAAAATCTTCATTTTTAAATGGGCCAAGCACAAGCTTCTCATCCTTACCGGGGATCGTTCAGTCCTGAATTAGAAGCCCAAGTGCTTTACACGTGATACTTGATTACAAGGTGATTGTCGGTGGATTTTCGTCACACAAGGAATGAGAAAGGGCAGAAAAAGAGGTCACGTTGGTTAAAGATGGATGAAGTTTGGAATCCTTTGTAAGTATGATGCAAAAGTCACGGCGCTTCCAACATGGTGGGAAAATGAACACAATCCTCGTGTTTAAACTGCAGTAGCTGCACGACCATTTGTAATAATATTAGTACAATGTGATTGTGCTAATAATGCCCATTTTGCACTAACTAGTTCACATCTGTAGGATAGTATGGGAAGTATGTCCACTCACCAGCACCTGGCCAGCAGACGTCACATGTACACCCATTGGCCGTATCAGTTCAGGGTCCTCAAAGGTGGAAAGGACTGATCCATCCCTGGCTAGGGTGAGGAGCTTGCTCTGAGAGGAGTCAGTGATGTACAACTTGTCACCTGTCGGGCTCACTGCACATCTATGCACTGCAAAACAGAATACATGATGACAATCGTTTTAAAAACTTTCCTGTCTACTTCTTTTTCACCGGTTACAAAAGGAACCTCTTAAAATTATAATCACATAAATTAAGTGTTGTTGTTTTTTTTTGTTTTTTTGTTGTTGTTTGCATCACTGAAAGACAAATTATTGTATATTTAATATAGAAACACGTTTAAGTACATACCATATTACACATGTATGTTTATTCGATGACAACGAAATATAAAGAACAGGTCAAAAACTGTTCTTTTCACAGCCATACACTTTCTGTTCATAGACCTGTCATTAAGTGACTGACAATATATATTTATAACTATTTGTATTAGTGATACTGACGAATTTGTAGTTTCTTGTTGTTATAATAAAATGTTCTACAAATGCTTTACACCTCTTTATTATACATTGCTTGCTCAAGATGTTAATGACGCTTCATCACTATGTCTTTTAATGGAGTTAAAACCCATTTTTGAGAGATCCCTTTACTTGGACAAAGTTGAAATTTTTTAATTTAGAAACATATTAGCAAAATTAAGATTATCTTCTCATGTTCTAATTATAGAAAGTGGTAGACACCAAAACATTCCAAGAAATGAAAGAATTTGTAAATTTTGTACACTTAATGAACTTGAAGATGAGTACCATTTTGTTTTGATATGCCCTTTATATGATAATTTTAGAAATACAAATATACCTGATTTTTTTTGCAGAAGAAGACCAAGTATGTTTAAATTTGTACAATTATTAAATGAGACCAGAAAATCTATACTGATACGTCTTGCTAATTTCTGTATTAAAGTATTTAAACTTAGAGCCGAAAATATATAGAGAATATTTTTTCCCCTTATTGAAATTTTGTATATGATATCAAACTGCATGTATGTTTCTCAATCAATAACGGATTTTTGAGCATTCACTTAACTTAGTTAAAAAATTAAGAGCCTTCTCTTACATATTACATTCACATACAACTCATATATAAGTAAAAATGAATTAGCGAAATTGTTTTTTATTTGAAGCATGTTTATTTATTTATTGCTTGATTGTTGTTTTGAAGATGAGCTGTATATGTTTAAGTCGTAAATAAACTATCTGTTCTGTCTGTCTGTTCCATAGAGAATAACAGGTTACTGCCTGATTGTTTTTGTAATATATCAGACGAGGCATAACATAAAAAAAATGCGAGGCCTGCCGAGCTGTAATTTTATTCGCGACGAGCCTGATATATAACAAAACGATCAGGCAGAAATATTTTTATCATACTTTTTAAAGAAATAATGAAATAGTATTACTATGACGCTGCATTTGTATGAGGTATGAATATTATTGTTGACGTTTGACTTGTTAATAATGACGTCATGAGCACATGCGCTTTATACTTGTAAAATATGTGTTTTGATGTTTTAATTAATTGTGTGGCTAAAATATATTACCTCTTGGTATCATATTGTTTGTTTCGAAAAATCTGATTTTATTTTACCAAAAATGATGAATGTTTATTCTGAGTTATATTACCTTTGTCCAACCATTGCCTGATTGTACAACTTCCTGTTGATATGAAATAAAACAATATATCAGGCCGCTTTATGTCATATCAGGCAGATATCAATGTAGTGAATGATAATAGAGTCATAAAGAATCAGTAATGTCCCAGAGGGGGTGATGTAGTCAATGCAATGTAAGATCATAATGCCAAACATAACTTTGCGAGCAGTCACTCCAGACTTAAACCAGTTATTTTAAAACTATTTAGGCTCGCTCTGTGAAAAGGGATTAAATGCATGAACGAAAAGTTTCGCCCCAGATTAGCTTATGCAGTGCGCACAGGCTAATCAGGGACGACAGTTTCCGCCTAAAAGGGATTTTCGTCAAGAAGGATCTTCCTTTAAACGAAAAATATCATAAAAGCGGAAAGTTTCGTCCCTGATTAGCCTGACAGGTGCGGACTACACAGGCTAATCTCGGACGACACTTTAAGCACATGCATTAAACCCTCTTTTCACATAGTGAGGTTTATTCATAATCCCGGGCTGCGAAGCGAGACAGGGCATAATACTCATTTCCTCAATCTGTTCGTAACACTTTTGTGTCCATAACACGTTTTTGTCCGTGATGGTTCTCTGATACCTTGTCATGGATTTTCAGGAAACTCACATCAATTGTTAAGGTCATGAAGTTATGTACAGGAGGGATTAGTCAGTCAAGCGAGGTTAAGTTCAAAGTCACACTTCAAGGTCAAGAGACTCTCTTTTTTTATTTAGTTTAGTTTAGTTTGAAGCTATTTATTTTAGCTCGATTGCATCGAAAGCCTAAGGCTTATTTGAAACGCTCTCGATTCCGTTTCCTGGGACTAGAACCAGTACTTGGTGTCTTTGGGAGATCGAAAGAACGCTCCCACTGTGGGGATCGAACCCGTGTGACTTCCCGATCGCTAGGCGAACACCATATCCACTACGCCATGGCGACCTCTATTTTTGTTTCTGATCCAGGTCTCCATTACTGTTTGAAGCTTTTACATGAAATTTGACTAAACGGTGAAAATCATTTCGATGATGTGCAGAAGGTAAAGTAAGTGTCCATTTGTAAACTAATATAACCATTGAAGGATGTTCATGAAAAGCTAATGGCATGGAGACAATATATGCAGAAGGCATTAGTCAATACCCGTAACTAAAGACCAGATCACCACCTGAAGGTCTATAGAATGGCAGAGGGGAATAAAGCTGTCTCTTGGACCGCTTTATTTCAATAGAAAAGTGAGCTTTGTTGAAACTGATAAAGTATGAATAAACCCATATTGAAACAATCATGAAACATATGGTGTTCCGTTGTGAAATAATTTGGAGAGTTTTACTACTTTTACTTTGATTCTGATTCTATAAAGAGTTTCATTCCCACTTGGACATTTAAATGAAGAATTTAATTTTGAAATAATAATTGATTGTCTTAATGTGTGATCCTTAAACTAATAAAAAAAAAGAAATAGGGGCGAATGGTTCGTGTTTGTTTATTTATTTATTGTAAGCTCACCTGATCTCCCAACGTGCTCATGCTGAGATTTTGTGATCCCTTTTGTCCTAGTTTGTAATGCGTCGTGCGATTTGTGTCATCAACATTTACCTTGTGAACTCACTAGAGGCCACATTTATAGTCCAATTTGATTAGATCAAATGTTCTCACCAAGTTTCATGAAGATTGGACCAAACCGTGTGACTACTATAGAGGACACATGTATGACTAAATCTTGATGAAATGTTATTTTTGACAATACCTAGGCCAAGTATGTGTCTCAAAACACTAGGTAGAGTTTCGATTATTTGTTTACCTCAAACTCATGGTCTTCTTATTTATTCTAAGTTTACAAGCTTTTAACCCAGAAATGGACTGCACAGGTTAATCTGTGACGACACTTTACCCACATACATTAAGCCCGGATTTCCTAGAACGCAGCTCAATTTATGTTTCATGTGTTACTTGCAAAAAGCATGTTGCTTGCTGGAAATGAATACTCACACTGGACACTTGAAGTTGGTGCATAACTTTACAATCAAAGTAGTCTAAAACAACGTCTTTGTTTCGCCAATAATTGTATTGCCCATGAAAGTATTCGGAAATACATCGGCATAAAATCGTATCAAGAACGTCTGACAAGTGCATCATCTTCAATGACATCAAGGGCTGGAATTTAACGTTCTTTGCTTCTTGCTAATTTTTGCGAATGACTTATCAACTCGCAATAATAAGTTTTAAGAAATTTCATCTAGTAATGGCGAACTCTTTTAAATAGACATATTACACCCCTTTTTCAAAATATGTACTCATTGTAATGAAATGTTATTGTTGTACGATTTTTAACAATAGTTTTAAGCAGGATGAATAAAAAACAACACCAATAGAGATTGAAAATATGCATTGTTTTATTTTTTATATTTACCAGCGAAAGTTACCACTATTACAAACCTTTACTTGTAAATGTGTACCATTCTCCATAACAGCCACTAGTTAAATAGCATCGGTATATACAAACTGGTATATACAAACATATTTGACAAAGTACTTGTACACTTTTCAATGTACAACATTTTTACTTGCATGCATGATTCCTCATTATATGAAGCTGTACATTTGCAATGGTACAATTATTACAACTTGCTAAATATATGACATGCTTGGCCAGTGGGTATTCATAAGTTCTGTGGCAAGCTTGAATTGTTTTTAAATGTCCAATTATAAGCTTGACTTGTTGGTCAGGTAACATGTTAGAACTGTATATTACTGTGAAACCAATATAAATTGTGGGCAAAAGTGTTTGTAGATTTTCATTGATCTGCTCAAACACAAAATACAATGTTCAACGCACTTTAACGTCTAAAGTCTTACATCAGACATCATAAACAAAACATGAATTTAAGATCCAATGAATGCGTCTGATTTAACGAATCTTGGCAAGTTCATGTTAACTAAATTAAATGTATCCACAGTGAGACTGCTGGGTTAAGGTCGCCGTTGCGTAGTGGATATGGTGTCCGCCTAGCGATCGGGAGGTCACGGATTCGAACCCCACTGGGAGCGTTCATTCGATCTCCTCCAAAGACACCAAGTATTGGGACTAGTCCCAGGAAACGGACTCGACGGCGTTTCAATAAGCCTAAGGCTTTCGATGCAATCGAGCCAAAATAAATAGGTTTAAACTAAACATGCTATCTTGCTCGAAAGTAAAAAGACAAAAAGTATAAAAGCGGTTTGCAATGAGTTAATCAAAGTCGAGCATGCTACAAACATATTAAAACAAATCTAGAATTGTTTCGGTTCATCAATTAAAGCGTTTAAACATTTATTAAAACAAAGAAAAAGCACAACATAATACACCGATTTAGAGTATTTTCATTTCTACGTATTTAAGTCTGCCTGGCAACCCGCTCCAATATAAGTAATTTGAAGATAATACAATATCATGCTTGTAGTGATACTTTCCATTCAGCTGACTATAATTGCAGCTTCTATACCACCAGCCACTACCATGGACGCAAGCACAACAGCCACCACTATAATTATCATTGTCTGCATCGTGCGTCGAAAACTTATGTCCATTGTGATACGCTAAATAATCACCAGCATCCCCACTGTACCCCCCAACCATCAGGGTATATTTACCGGCCTCTGACGAAACACCAAACTCGTTATACATCGCATAAACCTTCTTCCCTTCAAACGTCTCCATGTCTATTCGCAACTTACGCGATTGAAATTTAGTTAGTTGGAAGATATACTCGTTACCCAGCCAGAAGTCACCATTCATATCACCAAATCCTGCCTTGTATTCGCCCCATGACCGTTCGAAATCAACCGTTCCATATTTTCGACGCTGAATGACTATCCACCAAAGGTCTTGATTGATCTCGCAATATACAGAAATGCTAGAAGGCTGATAGTCGGGATATATTGTGTGGATCCCGCTTTCATTTACATGTTTACATGATAGAGGTCGAGTCTTCCTTCGATTGTCTTCATTAACGCAAGTCTGAGCAAATGTGTTGAAAACAATCTGAAACGTGGTTGTATAATTCATTACATGAGAGGCGAAATTGTCAAAAGATGTGTTCATTCCTTGTATCAAAGACTTCACTTTCATACTTGATTTTCTGAAATCGGGTGCTTTTTCCTCCGATTGTGATAATATCTTTTGAGTATATATGTCATCCATGTGGTTTATTTCCAGCAGTAATTGTTCTTTAATTTTCACTGCTTCCTCTCTGAACTGTGTCACAGAATTATTAAGTTGGTCGTTCGATCTGGATATGTCTTTCGGAAAATGCGTCTGACTTTTTCTGACACCGGGAAGGCATTTCGCGTTGAGTCCAAAAGAGCCTCCCACTTTAGCATACAAAGTTTCGATATCCTCTCGTCTGCAATCAGCCTCCATTTTAAGGCCATCTAAAACATGTTCTACGTAACTAAGCCTTTCCTGGATTCGATTGTCAGGACAACAACAGACTTCTTTAGAGAATAGCCCAATCCACATAACATAGAACACCACCGAGAGCTTCATTATAAACGTTGCGCTGCTGTTAACAATTCTGATACATATATTCGCAGAGTTTTCGCTATTCGACGCTTACAGACGACTGAAGCGATGAAACCGGTTGCTACTATCCAACATATTACCTGTGTAAGAGGGAAAATCCTGAAGTTATGTGCATTTCTGACGGTGTAAACGCATGTGTATTCTTTTTTTAAATAACTTTTTTTATATTTTCGATTCCTGTTATTAGAAAAAATGTATGAAAAATCGATTTACAAAAACTATTATTATTATCAAATATTTTGTATGCACGTATTTTAAGACTCTTTTATTTGCTTTTCAATTTCTAACTTATTCCGGACTTATGAAATGTCCCTCGAATATTTGTCTGCAAATAACAAACTGAAATTAATATCTTGATTACATATCCAAGCCCTGGGAAAATACGTTTGCAGACTTCCCAGCCATATCCCGCCGATTTATGTTTATAACGTTTGATGTACCGTAGAGATACGAGAATTGCCTCTTATAAAACTGTCGGAGCCGTTTACACTTGATATGTTGATATCTCTGTGTGATTGTTGTTGTTTGGCAAGAAATAAGCACGCAGCTACAGGGTGTGTTCTAGACACGAATAGCCTTGGGAGAGGATGAAAAGTGGTGCTGAAATATACTGTCAAAAAAAACACAACAATATCCACCAATCAAACACAAACATAAGTTATATAGAAATTAAATGTTTTGTTTTTCATAAGCTCTGATTTCAAAGACTTCACAACGCACAAATACAGTTCATCACTTAAATGTGTACTAACCCATACCAAAAACAATAAAAGCGATGAATGTAAATGGTAGATTTGTTGCGTGATGCGCCCAAACGTACTAACGGTGTGATTTTTTAAATAAAGAATGCATGTTGTACTCGTGTAACACTTTCTTAATGAAAATTCAGCTAATTGGTTATTAGCAATTTATTGAATGCGATGCCCATACAAACGTTGTATTACATTAAAGGTCAATTTCAAAGAAAATCCAAAGTCAATATATTTAACGCTTTTTACATTGAAATATGATTAAATTATCGGGTAAATATTGTTTTATTGCTGTCTTTAACATAAAAAGGATGATTTTGTTGACTTGTATGATTGTAACTCGCAAAGCGTTGATTCGCTTATCTCCCCTGTTCTCCCCTGCTGTGTGACGTCACAGCTGAACAAGCATTTTCGCGTCCGCTTAGAAGATAAGCGATAGTTCAGAATTCGGGTTTTATTTTTCTGTTTTTTTGTATTGATATTTTCGTGAAATTGTTTTCAAAGTGGTAGGGAAAATGTTATCTGTGTGGTCTTTGTCTGTAAATTACGCTCTGGAAAATATAATGTGATTTTTTTCCAGTTTCCAAATGACAAAAAACTGAAGAAGAATCGGTGCACTTAAATCGGTCGTGCTAGCCATGTTTCCAAACACAAACTGTTTTCTCAAAATAAAAACAGCCACTTCCGTTTCTTTCTGCCTCGGCATCGATCCGCAGAATCACGCCGCGTCTTTGCACGCGGCGATTTCTCGAGTAAAAATAGTAACAAATATTGATTGTATTCTAGTCAAATAATTTTCAAATTAACGAAAATTAAAAACAGATACAGGTAATACGCTGATATATTTACTTCTGCGCGAATGTGTTAACATTTCGTCAGCTTCTCTGCATACTGCATACAATTACCCTCGGATGTCATCTGTCAAAACAATTATTGTATATGGCTGATTTCCATTGTTTTAACATCTAATTCTGGTAAATATTGACGAAAACAGTGCTCAAATTCATAAACACAGACTTTCTCTTTTTTTTCTATAGTATCAAACCAATTTCGGCATATGTTTCTATTTAAAGATTTGATGAAATTTCGATTCAAAGTTTCGTAGTGAATTTCAACTAAAATACCGGAGTATTTTACGAATTATTTGCCATTGACAATTCCTTTAAATAAAATTAAAATCAAACACGCTGTATCGTTATCGTTACACACTTTTAGTTCGTTCGTTATTGAAACAATTATTGTACTGTATACTGATTGCACAAAAAAGCATCGTGTATAATTCATATTCTTTTGCAACGACCAATAAACAACTTAATTTATATTTAGATATCATAACATTTACAAGTAGTTTCTGTATTTAAACATTTGTTTGTATTTAAATTGTCAAAATAATTTATATTTTGTGTCGTCTGTGTATGTTGGAGGGTTCTTATTTGTTTTTAGAAATTCTTGTGAAAACAAATATCGTTATTTTAAATGTTTTAAGCAAGACTCGTTTCCGAGATCATATATGGGAATTCAATGTGTGAGCTACTTCGATATGTTTACTGATCCATAAAATTAGTGTTTTGACAGACGACACGTGCTTATCTAAAGCTTGTGTGTCGTAATACACAGGATATTGGGTGTGCAGGGCTTGATTGGGCAATAAAACAAAGACGCAGTCGGCGGTTTTCGGTAGAACGTTTGTACTGACCAAAATATTATTTAATAGTTCACGTGCTTATCTTACATTTAGGGATCAAAAACACGGGTCGTAGCCACTGTGTGCTTGTTTGGACAATAAAACACAATCCTGATGGCTATTTTCAGTAGCACGCGCGTTCAGAAACTAAAAAGTTAGAGTAATAAATCACAGAGATTATGATCTGAAAACTGCATGGAGTCTGAAATGAAACAAAATGCCTACAAATCAAAATGACACCGCCTTATGTTTCAATATAAAATTCGACATGAAGACATATATGATGCAATTATTAAAATCAGTTATTGGTTCGTCATGGCTTCAAACTGAGAAAAGCATAAACATCACGAAATTATCATTCCTACAGGTGCGGTAGCCTACAGCTAGGTGCAAGCATGGTTTCCTTTTATCCTCGGCGTCTAAAAAGACAACAAAACTGTTAAGTGCATGGGTGTAAAATACATGTTGAAATTTGGAAAAGAAGACATATTCCTTTTATATCTGCTAACAATCCCGACTGTATATTTGACACTAGAATTTGTAAACGTTCGGATTACAAATTGGTATTCGTATTGGGGAATTCAACACAACATTTACATTTGTATTACATGTGTAATGAATTCAATATTAATTTGTTAAAACGCTTACCGTGTCAAACAAATATTTTGATAATGAAATGCACGAAAAGCACGATTTCCAGGAGGATTACACCCTGTTGCTATCATCAGTCTCTGCAGTAACTGACCCACTCATTTATCTGGGAGGAGTACAGTGTAAGGATCAGTGTGGTAGGTATAACAAAGCCATAAAACTGCAATAAACCAAATGATCGATTGATAGTGACAAGGGGGTTATTCAGAGGCAATCAAATTACCGCTAATGATTATTACACGCGCATTTTTTTTTTCTCCAAAAATTAGGATATTCTGTTTTTCATTTTTTGTCCATTAATAAGACGCTTCGGAAAAAAGTGTTTAAACATGTTTATTAAACTTACATTTGCACTATGCATAAGTGGAAAAGATTACGAGCTAGAACACACCTGCGCGATAAACAGTTAGAGCATCGATGTAATTACATCGATTGGTGCAAATGATTAGAATTATTGTTATAAGTTAAATTATGTGTTACACTAATACGATTTCTTTCACTTGCATTTATTTACTAAGAAAGAATGCGATAATTTGGATAGATGATGAAAAATCTAATAACGAACATTTCAGGGCTTTTTCCAGCCATTTCGGGAAAAGGAATCTGGGCTAATTGGAATTTTTCAAAACGATAAAATTGCGTGTAGTGTACATATACGGTCTAATTTCACGCAGTTCATCTTCATTATGATCAGATTCGTCAGAAAACACCATAATTTTACATAAACGTATTGATGTAATAGCAATGCAGTTAATAGTCTCGGCATGAATAACGCAGGTTAAAAATAGCGGATGTACATGTGTGACGTCACAGCAAGGGAGGTAAGTCAGTCCAGCTTTTAGAAAACAGTGCGTTATTGGACGATTTATCTGGTGATTTTTGGCATAAGGCGTGACGCTAAATTGTTGCAAATAGTTTTATTCGGCATCTCAAACAATTATCTTTAATATAATGAAGTTTCCAAAAGTGTTAAAATTGACCTTTAAATAATGTGTACATTTCAAGAGTTGAAAAATTCTTCAATAGGTTTTTAACAAAAATTGGTTGCTAAATTCATTCTTTTCTGGAAAGGACATTGTATTGACAGTCACTTAAGTCATGTGTTTTAGTTCCACCATTTTTAACCAGGTTTTCCTAAGGAAAAATCTGGTTATTAGATTGGTAAATGTCGAAGATGAGCGTTACTCCTTTGTTTCTCAACGGGATTTTGATGAAACTTTCGCAAAAAGAAATGGAAAACCTGGTTTTATAACAAATTTTGTTCCTTTCTGTATGGACACAGTCCCTCAAATGCTATAGATTTAGGTCCCTTTATCTATTGTATATATAGACACAGTCCCACAATTCTATTTCTTTATGGACACAGTCCCTCAAATCCTATGGATATAAGTCCCTCAAATTATTTATTGTATATATGGACACAGTCCCACAATTCGCTTTCTTTATGGACACAGTCCCTCAAATGCTATGGATATAAGTCCCTCAAATTATTGATTGTATATATGGACACAGTCCCACAATTTCNTAGTTTTATTCGGCATCTCAAACAATTATCTTTAATATAATAAAGTTTTCAAAAGTGTTAAAATTGACCTTTAAGTAAAGTAATTGTAAATGAAATAAATTTGCTCAATACTGTCATAAATGAAGGTGTTTGACTTTGAAAAAGGCATCAAAAATCGAAGATCGAATTTCGAAGAACAAGCTGGTGCACTGAAATAGACGTTCAAATGTGAAAAGCGAATGAATGTATGTATTATATATTTATACTACGCATGCACGTGCGCACCCATGAGGCTGCAGAACGACGATTATGTAACAACACAACCTGAAAATGCGTTTATTTTCTGTTTTCACATTTTTGTGCGATATCCCAGGATGTAGGATCATGCGGATTTGTGGGGTTCACAATTAACGTTAAGGGATGTAAAATACCGGTAAGTGGTGATTTTTTTTCTTCAAATAACGTTTTAAAAAATGCGTTCTTAAGAAGTTCAACTAGTGCATAAAAGACAGTTTTTTATGCTGCTTATGGCAATTTGAAATACATCAGAATTACTTTATTTAATAAGCCTGTGTTCTTGGTCGAAAATTCGATGTGTACAGCATTCATGTAGTACACGTTTATGCTGCACGCAACGTGAAATTTTGTCACCGATTTTAGACGTGTTCAAGGATTTAAACTAACATCTTAATATATCGGCACAAACTGCAAGAAAATCTGTTTTTTTTTATGGACTAAAGATTATTGCAAATGTATTTAAAAAAAACTTGAGATAGTTGCAAAAATAATGTGTTTACATTCTGTCGAGCCCGTGTGTAAATCCCATGTGAACCCCGTTGATCCTGCATAATGTATCCATGTGTTGGTTTTGTTTTCGAGGTCGACGGATGACCAGGAAGGACATATGTCCCCATACGCTCAAAAATCAAGAGGGCATAAATCCATGAAGGCATCTGTCCCGCTTCTGGTTTTCGGTGTAGAAGCCTAACCAATGTTTTAACCTCTCTGTATATACAAAAAATGTATTTCCAGTCTAAGGCAGCCTCGTTTACTTTTATGCGGACATTAACCTAGACTTGAGCGTGAAATTATTGCATATAAGGTTTATATGTAACATATACTATACAGCAGCTTCACATTCAATTATATAATAAATATATTAAGAACCTGTTTATTTCGGAAATAGCCCTGGACGTTTGTAATTCAAATAGTTTGTAATTCAAAATAATTACCCACTGTGATTTACAAATGAACATCAGTTTTTCATATTTTATATGTACATATTTAAAACATGTTGAGCATTGATAAGCAACGTTGTTGCACTCGCTTGAACAAGCTACATTCCATATTGAAGTGTTCAGTGCTCAATTCGTCTAATCGTTGCTTCCAAGTAAGAATGGACGATCGAGATATGAGGTAATGCAGATAATACATTCTGGCTTTTAAGAGATGATATGCACTAAAACAGAAGCGCGACTTTGTATAATGCTAGGAGATGTTGGAATGAAGTCATTGATTACATATATTTCGGACTGTTCACATATTTTATATAAGCTGCGGAGCTATGTGAACGTGACATGGACTTTTATAAACTAGTACATATATGCAATTAAATAACAAAATAACGGAGTTACAAATGATAAAAACTATCTATTTTTTTTAATTAAAAATTTATGTTTAATTGAATGTAGGTAAAAATGCCAGTGGTAAAAATGCCAGTGGTAAAAGTGCCAGAAGTAAGGTGGTAAAAATGAAATAGGTAAAAATGCCAGAGGTGAAAATGCCAGATGTTATATGGTAAAATAGAGTTTTGAGCAATATTGTTTAAGATTATTCAGTATTGTTTATATATAAATATAATGTAGAGTATATATTCTTTGCGTATGCTTCTGATTACATTTTTCTAATTGAACAATTATTATTATTATCATATAATCTCACTTATAAATTAAGAATAAGTCAATGTTATTGACTCTAAGTATCAAATATATCCAATATTAATCATCTTATTTTCAATTTGCGTTTAAGGTTTAGAAAAATGCTCATAACTTCTATGTCACTTCAAATAGCAACTTGATATCTTCATGGAATGATCTGATCAATGTATGCATTTATATATATAACAATATTGTGATTTTAAAGTATCTGTGTCAGAATTCAGGTTCAGTGCTGGTGCAAAGCACAGGGATCGGATCTCGCTTGAACAGGGACTCTTCCTTTAGTTGACTCAATAGGTAGTGCCAGAGTCAATGCCATTGCCCAGGAAAAGGCCGGTTGCCCTGGAGTCTTAAACCTCTGACGCACAGGAGTTCCTCATCCGGAGCAGCTCGAAAGGCGATCCCTTATGGTACATGTCATAACTGAAGTGACATGTGCCTTAAAAGAAACTTCAAAACATGTATTTACACAATGTTTGTGTCACGGAAAAAATAGTTATTAAACTCCTTAATATAGTTGTCAGAAATAATTGTAACAAATATTGCTGTTAATGGGAACATCCTTATAGTGTAAGCAAACACACCTTTCCATATCGAGAGGAAATCCAGGTTCAAATCCTGGAAGTGATCCCATATAAGCAGCAACTCACATAATGTACATTTAAATTATACAAACAATATTATTTGTTGTCATAGTGTATGGTACTTAATAATTATTACTTTTCTGATAATTTTTCTATCACACACATATACGCAGTAATTGCATGTTGTTTTTATGCCCCCGAGGGTGGGCATATAGTGATCGCACTGTCCGTCTGTCTGAAATTCCGTCACACTTAAAGTTTAAAGTTTGCATTTAGGTTTCGAAAAATGTGGAAAAAGGGGGCATATGTCATCCTATGATGACAAGCCTTGTTTTTATGTCCCCGTAGGGTGGCATATAGTGATCGCACTGTCCGTCTGTCTGTCTGTCTGTCCTTCTGAAATTCCGTCACACTTTAAGCTTAGGTTTCGAAAAATGATCATAACTTCTATGTCGCTTCAGATGTAACCTTCATATTTGGTANTTACAATGTCATTCTTTAAAAAAAAAACAAAAAAAAACAGGTTAGTTTTCAATTTTGTAAAATATAGTTCCCTTAAATATAAACTGTAATATTTATAGGACTGTCTAACAAGGGAATAAAATTCCTGTTACATCGATATATTCTATTGTATGTGTACAAAAGCTTGTAAATGCCGAAACCTTCATTTCATTATTACAAAGCATGGTTGTACTGTGTCTCTGAGGGCTTACTGGGTAGGCCTATTGGTGTCACCAAGTATGGCTTTAACCCATACTTGTTGTCACCCAAAAGCCAATTGTGGTCATTAGTTGTCATCCACTGCTTCAACGCAGTTTTCCAAAACCGTGCTGTCGTGTGATGATCCTGGCAAGAACAATCTTGAACATCTGTAATATGCATTTCAGTTTAAATTGTATCAATTTCTGCTATGTTAGTATTAAATAGGCCTTTCAAAATACAAATGAAGTAAGGAATTTTAAACACCATTAATATTGTTTTATCTAAGGAACAAGTGATGTGTTTGAGAAACACTATGCCCCGAGCGATTTTGACCCATATATTTGACCTTGAAGGATCACCTTGACCTTTCACCACTCAAAATGTGCAGGTCCATGAGATACACATGCATGCCAAACATCAAGTTGCTATCTTCAATATTGCAAGTTATGACCAAGGTTAAAGTTTTGGGACGGAATGACAGACAGGCCAAAAACAATATACCCACTCTTCTTCGAAGAAGGGGGAATAAAAAGGAGAAAATTATCTAATCATAATGATATTGCATAAATTAAATGCAAATATTCAAACTTATAACATTGGTTATAGCTCTGCTTACGTATGTTAATGTCATATACTAATCATTAAACATCACATCAAGATGCATTTGTCTCACCACCTTTCTTATAATCTAAACACCGATCAACAGGTCACCATCCTGGGACTATTCTTCTAGCTATGCCATGTAAATAGCATCATCGTCCTCATATTTCCGGTTGTACCTGTAGAATGGTGGACAACATTCATTTTCAAAACATTAAAAGAAAACATGTAACCATATGTGTGTTCTTGTTGGCTGAATAATTGTTTTTTTATTACATTAACTCAATTTATTATGCACAAACTTATGCAGTAATATTATATGCTAATATTGTACCATTTGTACTCTCCACTTTCAATAAATCTGTGTGGAATATTTCGACCAACCAAGTCAGTCATGGGGCGTATCAGACATAGGAATTTCATTTGTCTGTTCAAAACACTGTATTATGTGAATTGGGAATAAGACATCAATTTGGGAATAAATTGTGTTTTATAAAAAGTGCATAATATGCAGTTTTATATGTTGTATTTATTTAGTTTGACAAATTATAATTAAGACAGATACTTGCATAGATAAAAGCATCATTAAAATTGATTTTACTTCAAAACTGGATTTTTTATTAATTAATTAAAAAATCCTCATGAAATGAAACTGTGTCCATGCCGCGCATGGACACAGTTTAAAAAAAACAGTTAAAATGATAAAAATACAATCACTGTTAATGAAAAAGTCATGGAAAATTGCTTATTAAGCTTGAATTATAGATAGTATATTACAAAAATAAATGTAGATCATGAAATGAATAGTTTAGTTTGAGAAAATCACCAAAATGATGTCAATTCCCAGTTTGATGTCTTATTCCCAATTCACATAATACAGTGTTTCAAGTATTACATGTATTACATTTTTCTTTATAGTTCCTCAACAGATAACATTATTAGTTTTCCATTTATAGTTGTGCTCATTTAAGAAAACATCTTCATCACGTTGTTGTTAAAAACGTTCTTGCTAAACCTAAGTTGTACTCTCAGAGCTTGTCGTTGTTCTGTTTTGGATTTAATTTTACTATAAGCGCATCTTTCATCTTAAATTAGTTTGCCACACTCCATGAAAAGTCATGTCCAGTGTTCCTTTTTCTAGTCTTTTATTTTCTTCTCCTTTCCTGCATGATCTTGTTTCTTTTTAAAATCGTCTCGCTTCTTTTCATCCCTTTAACATGTATTGTTTCTTCTCTTTTTTTTTTCACTTCCTTATGACTTTGTTTTATTATTTCATTTGCACTTTTCTGTTCAGAAAGCAAGTCTGATGTTTTGTTAAGCCAGAATAGTATGTGTGATTCTAATGCAATTGTATTTATATTTGTGAACCATATTCAGGAAAGCAGATGGTCCACATATGAAAAAACATGTTCAGGTAATTTGTTGTGTTTATCAAAACTCTTTGTTTCAATCAGATTTAAATAAGTCAATGCGCTACCATTAAGATGGTCTATATAATAAGTGTTTATTGATTGAGCAAATGCAGGCAACATAACATTGAATATAACAATTGCATGCTTGAAGATATACAACGAAGAGTTACCAAACTTGTGCCAAACTTGTTTCATTTTCCTTACACTCAGAGGTTGAAGGAAATTGGTCTTGTAACCCTGGAGTATAGACGTGATAGAGCAGATATGATTCAGTTGTTAAAATCCATACACAATATGGACAGTTTGAAATGGGACAAACTGTTTTCACTTTCACAAAATGATTTGCATGGTCATTCTTTGAAACTCCAAATACCAAAGACAAAGTGCAAGAAGAACATCAGATTGAATTCTTTCTCAATTATAACTATTTATTGTTGGAAAAGTCTGAGTGAAGAAACTATTTCTTCAAACAATGTGAACCTTTTCAAAACCTGACTGAACAAGGGGAATTGGAATGCTAAAAAATTTGTACCATCATGTTATGCGCACAATGAAATTAATTAGTAATATAAGTTGTGAGAAACCTATAAGAAGACATTCATCAGATGGGCCAAGATAGCTTTACCGCTAAAATGATGGCCCTACGATCCAGGTATCCAGGTTGTCTTTAGCAGAAGTTTCCATAATGTATTTTAAAATGTTATCTTCCTTTACTGCCACATCATCATATAACATGATTTTTCCACATCTAATTAAAGTCCTCAATGTGTGTCAAATCATATTCAATATAATTTGCCAGTATATTTATATTCAATCGACCATTAAACATCGTAACACGTCATTCTTTATTCTCAAGAACATTTCAAAATGGTGTTATCAGCAGTTTGAAGGACCTGTGGCGTACGGCTATCTTTGAGCAGAGAGCCTTTGTGACTATCTGAGTTGTCGACAAGGAGAATAAGATAAGTATGTCAACTGCTTTAAGATATTAGAATCGTACTTTCCCGTGGGAAAATGTGATAAAATACATAAATTACAAGAAGTTCAGCTGCGTCGTCTGCATCAATGATCATGCATCTGGACAAGGGTATTCCATCAGACGCTTATGAAAATATGATGCAAATATTCGTCCGGGTTCATGAACGATTGTCAACTCGTCGAAATGTGCTAGGTCATAACGGTCTAAATAGTTATGTTTTTTTTGTTAACTCGGCAATGTTCAAAACTTAACGAGAAGGTGTTTAAATTAGAATAAAAAATGAAATTTATTAAATAATACAACATGCATCTAGATATAAAGAATGCATTTGCTTGAATGCATTGAATAGTATATACATTTTGACAAATTTCTAGTTATGTGTTTTCTTTTTTCCGACATAACGTACTTAAATTTCGCAATATTAGCTAGGCGAATACATAGAGCTATTATTATATTTTCTGCGATCAGGCTTTGCAACGCAACACGATAACAAATGATATTCTGGTTCAACAGCATTTACCTTTCTATTTAAACTTTCAATGTTATCTGCCCGTTTCAATTTCAAGGGAGTAAGAGGGAAATTAATTCTTAAATATGTATTTTTTTTTACATATAATTAATAATTGTAAACTCAAAATTATGTTTAAATTAAAAGTAATATTCCAAATTGGGTTTCGATGATAAAGTTTCTTGCCAGGATTGAAAATACTGATATTTTAATATTTGAAACAACATCGGTAAAAAGTGTTGTTCTCTTCTAAAATCCACATGCAAATTGACGTAACCGAGATTATTTTAAACAGTTAATAAGTAGGGAAACCACGTTGAATCTCTTAAATAATGTATTCAAAAAAGTTCATTTGCTTCAGCAGAACTGTGACCACAAAGAGTTCAGCGAATTTATTACTTCTAGCCAATTTAAAGTAATGACGTCTTACAAGTATATTTTCAGGCATGCTGATGTACCTTGGTACATGAACATACGTCTCAGTAGTTGCCAGGAAAAAAAAATGTCATATGATGTATTTCGTAAACCCTATTGATAATTCGATAAGAATTCAGAGCAAGTTACTCGTATAAACTAGGATGTGAAATCATCTGCATAAATAAAGAAACACTATCGCGTCAAACATAATCGTTTGCATACCGGTGCATTATGCAGAGATAATATTAATAATCATAGTATTCCGGATGTGTAATAACAAAAAGCAGAATATAGCAATCAGTGCCGTTAAAATCTTAGTCAGATTTAAAAGCTTTTTTATAGTGATTTTTCAAGTGATAAAAATGCCAATATCTGAATATCTGGTAAGCAATAATTTCATCAACTAAAATGAAGCATATTTAAATGAGCATAAATAGAGCGTGATAAAATAAAAGAAAATGAGAAGATGATGCAGGAAACTCTTCATGACCACCACTTGAGATTCGTTAATGACATTGACCTTATGGGTGGCACCAGCAGTGAACTTTAAGATCTCACCAACAAACTCTATGAAAAAAGCTGGAGCATACGGGATGGAGGTCAGCACGGAGAAGTCGAAGATCATGGTGAACAGCACGACCCACACCGATGCAGACATCACCATGAACGGCGAGAAGCTAGAAGAAGTGACCAGCTTCAAGTACTTGGGCGCAATCATGTCCAAGGATGGTACAAATACCGCTGAGGTCCAAATAAGAATAGCCATGGCGACCGCAGTGATGGCCAGACTGAGCAGGTTGTGGACAAGCAGTTCCATCAGCTTCCCCACCAATTACAGGATCTACAAGTCCCTCGTAGTCTCCATCCAACTGTACGGTTGCGAGATCTGGACGCTTCACAAGGACAAAGAAAGCAGGCTACAGGCATTTGAAAATAAATGTCTCCGAAGAATGCTCTGCATCTCCTACACGGAGCACAAGACCCACGAGTACGTCCGGACCATGACTGCAACACTTGTTGGTCCACAAGAGCCCCACCTGGCGACCGTCAAATAACCAGGGCATGCTCGAGGGAAGTCGAAGTCGAGGTCGTCAGAGGAAATGCTGGATGGACGATGTAAACGTGTGGACATCCTTTCCAATGGATCAATTACTCTCAGCAGCACACAACAGGCCTGACTGGAGGAGGATTTCTGAATCGTCGTCCCTCATTTCCCTCCAACGGCCAAACCGGTCAAGGGATTGATGATGATGAAATAGAGCGTAACTGTAACCATAACCAGGGGTAAAGAGTGTGACCAAAGTAAACTATATCGTTTCACATATATTTACTTCTAATATGACGCATTAACTTAATTGCATGCCTATACCCTGTAAATTTATAAATTAAAAAATATCATTTTTATTTGACTGTTTTGTCAACATTTTAAACTATTCTACTTTTTGAAATCAACATATTTATTCTGTAGATAACATACTTATATTGAATACATATGTTTGACATAAGTTTACTTGTCATTAGAATAAAGTAGAACATCGTTATTTGCATTACCTACAAATACGATGAAATTGCTATTGGTTCTCAGCAAATTCTCGCACGAATACAGCCTGATCAACACAAATATATAAACCCACTTTTATTCTCTTTATATAAAAAGGAATTGACACAACTTAAAACTGTTTTCGTGTGTTTAATTCAGTGGTCATAAGAAAACTGTTCTTCGGATCATTAAAGGGACTGTAAACCACAAATGGCGAAAAAAGAAAAGTTCTAAAATACCGTATTTTTTACAATTATTAGTTTATATTGATTAAAATATCACGACTGGTATATAACATTACTTGAAAAAAAGATATATTTTTTATTTTTACTTTATTTTTTATTTATTTATTTTTACTGGGTATGTCTACCAGGTAATTACCAGTTAACTTACTATAAATAACGCAAGTAGATTGATCATCATCTTCACGTGGTTAATCCAGGAATGCAAATTGTGCATGCGTAGTGAATTGTATATATTTTATATATAAAATGATCAATCTACTTGCGTTATTTATGCTCGATTGGTCATTGTCGGCTCGGGTACTACTTACATGTACCCCGGGTACTCTTAAGTATACTTACATGTACCCCGGGTATGGTAAATATACTAAAACGTACCCGGGAAATTTAACGCCAAATCGGTCGTTGTCGGCTATTTTTTTTATTTATTATATTCACATTTATGTCAATTTTCTGTAAAATGGCCTCTATATTATCGAAACTCATACTCAAAAAGCATGTTGATGCATTTTTTTAAAGAGAAGTTTGTTTAAGATAATCGGTAGCGCGTTTT
>VMBQ01000760.1:0-141746 GCA_007657795.1 Dreissena rostriformis | reverse complement strand
CCACTTTTTGGGAAGATAGCCCATGGCTTTGGAATTGGGAATTTTATCGGCGTTTTCAAGAAATTGGGAAAATAAATTCAGGATTGAAATTTTTTCGCGCAAAAAGTCTACTGAATTGGGGAAAACTAGTTTGATATAAGTCTTAATAATAATTCAAATTAACAGAATAAAATCATATAAATCCTTATTATAAACTTTTTTAGATGTAATTGAAATAAAATTGAGATAAAATAATCATTAGACACTAAAAAAAAATTTTTTTTTTTTTGGAAATTGGGAATTTTTTACCAAATTTTGGGAAAAAAGTATACTTTTTGCCATTGGGAACATAGCCGTTATTCGGCTATAAAATCGGGCCAAAAAAAACCCTGATACCACTATATTGGAGTATTCGTACCGTGTATAAGTGTAGTGACTATATTCAAATAATTCATATTTGATTATTATTGTGTACAATATGTTTTTGAAGGATGAATCTTGTTGTATTGTTATCAATGATTTCTCCAATTCTTCTAAGGTACGGTCCCAGGGCCCTCTCTGGCCATCAGGGGAAGCTACCCACATCCCTCGTGAGGGGGACTTTTCGCGCCATTTCCCTTTTATGGGGGATTTGTTTCCTTACTCTCTCATTACCACATTTGAACATGTTTGCACTTTATTCATTACTTTTTATGCCCCCTTCTTCGAAGAAGAGGGGGTATATTATTTTTGGCCTGTCTGTCTGTCTATCTGTCCCAAAACTTTAAGGTCAAAATATGGAACTTTAAGGTCAAAATATGTAGCTTTAAGTCAGAATATGGAAATTTTATTTCAAAGTGGTGCAGTAGGGGGCATTGTGTTTCTGACAAACACATCTCTTGTTTTTTTTTGTGTTTTTTTTTTGTAAATTTGACACTCAAATTGAACTATATTGTGATGATGACTATATTGTAATTCTTTCAACAACAACAAAAAAATATTCTAGGGGGAATTTTCCCAAAATATAAAGGAAAAAATTATACTTTTTTGATGGGGGAAGGGACCAATATTTGGTCCTAAAAAATACAGATCGAGGGCCCTTAGCTACCTGCTCAAGATTTGTGTTCTCTGTAGAAGGCTCCAACTAGCATGGTCTCATTTTGACTTTGGGCCATTTGATTTCAAAATTTGTGTCCAGGTCTTAATACTCCTCAGCTGGGTGTATCATGATCATAACTCGGCAGCAGCGTTTGTTGACATGCTGTTCCCCATCTTTCCCGGAAATTTGTTAGTTGTGTTCAGGTGATATGTTAGTTGGCAAAATCTCTATCCAGGGCCCTCTCTAGCCATCGGGGTAAGGTACCCAGGGTCCTCATGAGGGGGAATTTTTGTGGCGTTTCCCTTTTATGGGGAATTTTTTTACTTCTCTCTCTTTACTACATTTGTACATGTTTGCACTATATTCATTGCTTTTTTTTATATAATTTAGTATATTTGAATAGATGTACTTGAAATAAAATTGATATAAATAATCATAAAACACTTCTTTCTATAAAAAAAATAAGGGGGATTATTTTTCCACAAAAGGGGAAAAAAAGTATACTTTTTGGATTGGGGACGAGGCCGATATTCGGCCCCAAAAAACGCAGAACGAGGGCCCTATTATCGTGTGGCATTTTCTGTTGATGTGGGTTTCATTCCCGATGATAATGTCAGGTGCACTATGTGATATAGTGTTATATAATACACATTTTGTTAAAGAAATGTGACTTCTGTGTTTCAAAACATTTAAAGTTAACAACAACGCGTTATAATGAGGACAGGTTGGGATATAAAAATCCAGTGCTGCTTTATCGCAGTATTTCTTAGTCCAAAATGTAAATACCAGTGTCTATTCTAGGAAGGGGGATGGGGGGATTCACCCCCTTTTATTGAAGATCCCCCCATATTGTGCATGGGAGGGGGGATTTTTTTTACAAAGACAAAAAAGGAAAATCCTAGAATGGACACTGAAATACATAGTCAGACATAATGACAGTCAATGCTTATTTAATATAATTATATAACTGGAGGTCAACATGAATGTGCAGCTTGTTAGGTTTCAAGCATAAATTAACCCTTTGCATGCTGGGAAATTTGTCATCTGCTAAAATGTCGTCTGCTGAATTTCTAAAATTAGCATTTTCTTCGTGTTTTTTTTCAAAGAATACTATCAGAATAGCAAACAGTTTGGATCCTGATGAGACGCCACGTTCTGTGGCGTCTCATCTGGATCCAAACTGTTTGCAAAGGCCTTCAAAATCCGGTTCCAGCGCTCAAAGGGTTAAGGTCATATCAATGCTGCAGGAAAAGAGCACTTAAATATATAAGCCACACTCTGTTAACATACGATTGAATGCATGTGCATAAAGTATTGTTCCTGGTAAGCCTGTGCTAATTATTAGACTTGATTTTTATTTAGAAGAGACTTCCTTTAAACAAAAACAAATAACAACCGTAAAGTGTCATCCCTGATTAGCCGAATATGTAAGGACACTTTACACTCATGCATTAAGTCCTGTTTTCTCAGAGCGCGGCTCATATCTAAACAGTTTTACCCTATGCATGCTGGGAAATTTGTCGTCTGCTAAAATGTTGTCTGCTAAATTTCTAAAATTAGCATTTTCTTNTCAATTCTGCAGGAAAAGAGCACTTAAGTGAGGTTGGTGGTTGTATCTGTTATGAGACTGTGGCTGCAGACAATTTTCAGCCAGGTGGAACTCAGAGATGCAAGAAGGAAATACTAAAGTATCCATACAACTCTGCCTAATTGTCAATGAAAACAGGATCTGGGGGTAGACAAAAAAAACTTATGTCAGTGTCTTATTGACTTAACCAATTGCAAATCATCCAAGTTATTGGGGGGGGGGAACAGAACAAAAAAATGACTACCTGGTATACTTGAGCCAAAACCTTTAAAATAACAATAACGTAAGTCCGTCAGAATGATCGAAAAAATCTCACTAAAAGCATTTGTAGCTTTAAAATGTTGCACTTCAAAGTAGAATTGTGCCCATAAATATATGTGTTTTACCATTTTATTTTAATTGGTTTCAGTCCATTTAAGTAATTTTAGGTTGCTTTTTGTAAATGTTCAAAGTTTAGTTCAGGTTTTACATTAAGTAGCTTCAGAAATTCCATTAGAACAATGTCATTGTGAATGGGTTATTTAAATTAGGGAAATCAAATTTTAATTATATTGCCCATATGAGATATGTATACTAAGCTATAAAAGGTACTACATAGAATTCCAGTAATTTAGAACTTGATAGGCAATTTTAAACAACTTATTATATAATGTATAACCTGAAACAAACATTAATTTTATTCCAGGAGCCAGTATTACAAAGTACATGGAAAAGATCGAAGACATAAGAAGCAGTGAGTATTTTTTTATTAATTGTTTTTGATTATATATTGCTTTAAACACTGGAAAATGTATTTACTGGTTAACTTAAAGAATGTTTCTTGTTTCCAAGGGAAATAAATCTTAAAGTTAATCAGTGTGTTTTGATACAGTTGTTTCCTTTCAAAGCTTTCAGTTTGTAACGTTAGAAAGCATGATTGTTTCCCTTTCCAAAAGATCTCCCAATCTGTTTGTTTGAGTGAGAAACACATAAGTTCAGGCATGTTTCATAATTTGGTTGATATGTGTTACCTATACTTTCATAGTTTGTATCTGTTTATTGGCAAAATGTCATCATACACACAGTTAATTCAGCATGAATATTTGCTGAACTTCAAAATAGCAATGCTATTGTTTAACTTAATGCGACAATGCAAAGAAAGCAAAACCACAATAACTTAAACATAAAAAGAAAAGTGTGAGCAACACTTGTATATATTCACAACTGCTGTCAGTAGAAACACTATTAAATAATTTGCTGGCGTTGTTAAAATGGTAATGTTTTACAAAAATATATATTGATGACATTCTTGGTTGATTGTGGCTATATGGCCTGAAAGACTGAAAACAAGAATAGAACATTTTAATTTGGACAATATAATTCATTAATATTGTGCATGTTGGAATTCATGAGAGTTATCCGACTTTTTATTTTACTTGTACTTTAATCATAAATTTGAATTTATAATTAAATAAGTTGGAGTGTTGGTATTAAATCGGACATTTATTGGTTGTCTTAATTTATGTGCTCCGGCATTTCTTTTATTCCCTCATTTCTTTCTCATTATCACCATGTGTGCATTATATATATGTATCTTCTCTGCAAAATATTTTGTATTTCAGCTATATGCACAAAAACGTTCATTTTTGTCTGTAAGATTGCATTTAATGTGAATTAAATCACCTGTACATACATGTAATACATGTGTATGAATGCAGAGAAAAATGTTAATTTATCTATTTCAAATTTCAAAAGATGGTCATTAAATGACTTGTGCAATAGCTGTTAATATATTAATTATTAGGCCTAATATTTTTAAGCTGTGTTAGTTTTGAGTCATTAACACATTTACCCTTTTAGCGCTGGAACCGAATTTTGAAGGCCTTTGCAAACAGTTTGGATCCAGATGAGACGCCACAGAACATGGCGTCTCATCAGGCTCCAAACTGTTTGCTATTTTGATAGTATTCTTTGAAAAAAATCAAAGAAAATTATAATTTTGTAAATTCAGCAGACGACATTTTAGCAGACGACAAATATCCCAGCATGCAAAGGGTTAACATTTTAGTACAATGAAAAAACATACTTATGACCTGTAGATTGACTTTTTGAATGACTTTAAACAAATACCATTTATCAATTAAATAGCTTTCCCTACCATTAACTGTCAATATAATGGTTCGAAAAGGTTCACTTGAAAAAGAATGTTTATTAATATTTATCCAACTTGAATTGATCTTAACCTAAGCATTTTTAAAGTTCTTATTGATTTGTAATGAGTTTAATGCCCACTGTGGTGATAATCTGGATTACAACCTGCTACATTGTAGATCTTTTTATACCGTACTCTGATCTGTTTTGTTAGCTGATTAATTTTGTCATGGAGTTAATGATTGTCCATCAAGCATGTATTCTATGACATATGGGTGGGAAACATGTGGAGCAACTTTTTCCTTTCCACGGGAAATTAAAATAGAATATATTGTCCCACAAAAATTAAAACGAGCATTTTGTATCTCGTTGAATCTATTTTACCAGACCACATCTAGCATTGACATTTTGGCTATATTGCTACAAGGAACACTGATTTTTTATGTGTTAACTTTATTTTACAAAATATTTTACGAAATATGATTTGAGTGTTTATGGGGCTTTAAATTAACTTGTTGTTTGGCTATAATATTAACAATGCATGTAAGGTTGTTAAACTTAACCATCGTGCATCTTAGCAACCATAAGGACCCTCACATGCAGTTTTACCTAAAGTACTTGCATTTGAATTGTGTTATTTTAACAAAAATATGTGCAATAATTTGATTCAAATTCAATGTATATTCATGTATCAGTAGAAGATATCTTGACAACTTCCTTATATTACATTACATTTATGCATAATAATTAAAACTGTAGCTAGTATCATATGTAAAAATATAGACAGAAAATATTTGTAAAATTTTCTTCTTGTTTCGTCATGTTAAATTTTGACATGCTGCCTTTAATTTTTATCATGCAATTGTGTTTTGTACTTTGTTTTGTCATTTTTATCTTTTGCGTATGGTTCTTATCATTGATTATCAATAAAGGATTTTCAGAATGTCGAAATTAATTAAACAGCAAACAAGCATATCAGTACAGTACTATTCTCACTTGAATGAAACTGCCCTGCCCTTCTAAATTTGGACTTTTGCCTGCAGATATCAACACTTGTGTCGAAGACTAAGGCCAAGAAAGCCCTGCTTATTTTCATGTCCTAAGGGGGGAGAAGACTTAGGCTAAGAAAACCCTGCTTTGGTTCATGTCCTAAAGGTGATATCCTCCTTTTGAGTTCCCAAGATTGCTGCTTAAATTGTGCTTAACTTGAATGTATCTGCAAAAGAATGTAGCCTTTTGTTGAACCCAACAGTACCAGTGGTTGGGTTTTTCCCTCCCCTGAGGTGTTTCAGAAATCTTGCTTGTATTTTTTTTAAACCGAATTTCGCGGATTTTTGGCCCAAATTTCAAGTGATTAATTTGTTTTGACTTAACTTAAATGCTCTTCAGCTGCTTCCTGCTTGTAACCAATTGAACCTGAAAGCATGCACAATCTTCTTTACTTTTGCAAATTATTGAAAATGGTTTAACTTATTCATGCTCATGTCAGTGTTTATTTGGAAGTTATGACAGGTACAGGTCATGCCTAATATTATACTTCCTTACAAGGTTCACATTAAATCATGCATATACTTGTTCTTATGTTCATATCATACTTCTGATAATTACATGTTCATTTCATAAAATATTTATATCAAATGATCAATACATTTTTAAGAATTGCAGAAAATAGACTAGCATTACAATATGTTCATTTGATGTAATCACTAGAAAAAGATTCTTGAATTTGTTTACTGAGATGACATAAGACCAGTAATAATCCTTGACAAAATAGATCTTCATGCTATGTTACTAGACTGTCATAGTAGTCCTGGGGTATAACCCTTTGAGCGCTGGAACCGGATTTTAAAGGTCTTTGCAAACAGTTTGGATCCTGATGAGACGCCACAGAACGTGGCGTCTCATCAGGATCCAAACTGTTTGCTATTCTGATAGTATTCTTTGAAAAAAAAATGAAGAAAATGCTAATTTTAGAAATTCAGCAGACAACATTTTAGCAGACGACAAATTTCCCAGCATGCAAAGGGATAATGACCTGTTCTAAATTGATACATATGAGTCGGGCTCTGTGAAAAGGGGGTTTTATACATGTGTGTAAAGTGGAGTCCAAGATTAGCCTGTGCAATCCGCACAGGCTAATCAGGGACAACACTTTTCGCTTTAATTGGGAATTTGCTAAGAAGAGACTTACTTTAAACGAAAAATATAATAAAAGTGGAAAGTGTTGTCCCTGATTTATAGCCTGTCTATGGGGACTGCACAGGCATATCTAGGACGACTCTTTACGCACATGCATTTAACCCCCTTTTCACAGAGCAAGGCTCATACATATGTTATAAATACATACATGTGTGTTTTCAAATCATGATTTACAGCCTTTAAGTCAGAGTGTATTCAAATACAATTCCTTAGAGTTTGCCTCTGTTCAATAAACCTTGCATTATTGAACCAAAATTCAACGTAGAAACTAAGTGAAACCTAACAATGATCTCGACGAAGAACAAGAAATTTATTTCTTTCCTGCTGGTGATTAAAAATTAATTACCAGTGATGATTGTTACTACATGTATGTTGTTGAGGGATTTTATTACTTACATTCATTGAGAGCATTGGATTTGTGTTCTTTCTGGATTATTGGATTGTGGTCTCTCTTTGCGTAATTTATTTTCTCTTTTGGAGTGGGTATTTGCCATTACTCGCTAACTGAAAGTTTATTGCTGTTCTACAGACCCTACTTTTGATTAACTGATTAAAATCATTCATGTTCTTATCAATTGCTTTTGCATTATCGTGGAGATAAAAACTGTTGCGCGTGTGAGATCAATAAAAGTATAACTCACCATTTTCAGTGTTAATATACAATATACAGGCAACATTATTTTGAGGTGTGATTATTAGTGGATTTACGAATTAAGTGTTTTAAATAATAAACTTGAATAAGGAAAAGGAAGACTGTTGAAAAATACAAGAAAAAGTTATACAAGAAATAGTTGTAGCATTGTGTCAGCAATGCACGCAACGTTCTAGTCAGATTTTTCCCCCTAAAAGTGGAGATAACTGTGTGAGAATGCCAAAGAAAGGGAACTCGACTGCCAGTGACAGCAATTTCAAGGAGCCAAAGCCAGTTCCAAGGATAAAGTTGTTTAAGGAGGAACGGCTAAGCCTATTTGATATTCTCAAAGATGCTGAAAAGCCTCTTCACCAAGGTAAGATGGGAAATAGTAGACCACTAAGTGATGCTCGATTGGTCATTATCGGCTTGGGTACTACTTTAATGTACCCTGGGTACTCTTAAAGTAGACTACAATGTACCTCGTGTACGGAAAATATACTCAAACATTCCTGGGAATACTAACGCTTAATTTGTCATTGTTGGCTCATTTAAAAAAAAAACATCTGTTCATATTTATAACAATTTTCTGTAAATGGCCTCTATATTTTCGAAACTCGTACTCAAAATAGCATGTCGAAGCAGGTTGTGTTCAAAGAGATTATTTTTTTGGGAAATTGGTAGTGCGTTTAATGACATCAGATTTTGGACAGGAATAAACTCTGGTACAGTCTTATAATGACCAGGTGCCTTCAAGCGTATTTTCCGTACCCGGGGTACATTGTAGCATACTTAAGATTACCCGGGGTACTTTTAAGTAGTATCCAAGCCGACAATGACCAATCAAGCCTAGGTGACCATGTTCCAGACATTAAGACAGAGCTAACTACAATATTCAATGATATGGACATGATCTTAATAATCTTACAACAGGATTATTTTTTTCTGTGCTATTACTTTGAATTTGAAATTACCGTGTTTTAAACAGTCCACATGCTTGACTATAGGTTTATTCCTGATTTGGGCATTGTAAAAAAACTGTCACAAGATTGTTTTTTTTTCATGGCTACTGATTTCTATGATGGTGAAACATTTCCATTTCATTGCTGAGTGACCATAGTCCAGACATGGTCATCCATAATATGGCAATGGTCATTTTTGCCGGGCATTTGTCAGTTACTGGTATACATTTTGTACCAGCTGACCCAGAAAAAGTGTTAGTACGTTAACTGACTGCTGTGATTTCACTGAAATTCTGTTGAACTAGAAAAAAAATCAACCAAACAATTTGTAGTTACATTGTTTAATTTAGATTTGGCAATACACATCGATAATTAAAAACTGAAACATGTCTGATAAGATATTAATGTTTATAAAGCGCATGGAATACAATTGAATTGCTATGGTAATTTTGATTGTTTAAATGTAACTGCATGATTGGGATTTGATATAAATGTACAACCCTTAGTCAAATTCTGGTATAACCTTTATGTAAGGAATAAACCATTTGTTGATGGCAGTGTATTAGTATTTTAAAAGGAACATCACTTATTTTTATAATAATACATTTATTCAAACCTGTCCCAGAGACCACCTTTTAATAGAGACCACCAGTCCTGTCCATAAAGACCACAAGGATTTCCTCCCAATCCCTTCAATTCCTTTCATTCGACCCTGCTAATAAAGACCACCTGTGAACAAAGACCACAACGACCAAATCCCTTGAGTGGTCTTTATTGACAGGTTAGACTGTATATCAAATGTTTCGAATTTTGAAATTATTGGTCATTCTTTTTTACTGCATTTACTACCGTCTATATTGCGGTCTTGTGGCTTGGACCCCAGGGTCCGCATTATATTGGAGTTGTAGTGTATATGTTTCTTTATCTGGTAGGTTTAATATTGGTTTCATATATAGCTTATTAAAGTATTAAATTATCAGTTAAAGTGTTTGCCTGTGCATAATTGATTTTATATCCTAGCTTGCCCATTATCACAGTTCTGTTTTTAATGGGCTTTTCAAATAATTATATTGGTTTTGTGAAGTATGGAGGTTTCTAACATCATGAGTCCCACAATTGAACTAATTCATGTGTCTGGTGATATGGTTCATGTATGTTTAACCAGCAGTTTATCAAAATACTTAGCAAACTTGGCATTGAATGATAAATTATGACTTTTGTAATCATGAACTTCATAATGAATAATCGAGTATACATACGTCAGCGTTTTGAATAAACAGTTGAAATCATTTTGTAATCAATATGGGCTGAAGCCAAATAAATTTGTGGGAAAGTCATACAATAAACGTATACCCTTCTTTACACAGTGCTGTTTACCCGGTATGTAAAAGTATTTTTATCAAGACATGTATGAATTTGTATCCTGTTATTAAAAATACAATCACGTCTTTACTATTGTATTGATTTTCTCAGAGTTTGATCAGAGTTATAGAGTTTAGTTTCTACTTTGAATGCTTGTTGAAAATGATAGTGGTCTCACCCTAATGATTGATCATAAAAAATTGGCAGTTGATAAAAAAAGGAAAAAAATGATATTGCTTAATAAGGACATTAATGTTCATAAAACTTACTAAAATTAAAGATCTTAAGTTATGAAAAATGATATTTTTTAGACTCAAAAAAACTTTTGTTAAACCACCCAATAAACAACAGAGTAAAAAATCTGCCAAGGAGCCTAATAAAATATAGGTTTTGCTAAACTATTTGTCTGATCATGTTAGAATCAAATTCTTACACAAAACTCAAAAGATCTTCCTGTAGATAAGGACCACATTTTTTTTTTGTTGAGGTAATCATTGACCATGCAAAAAGAAGTCCCAAAATTGAGCTTTTATAACCCTTTGAGCGCTGGAACCGGATTTTGAAGGCCTTTGCAAACAGTTTGGATCCAGATGAGACGCCACAGAACGTGGCGTCTCATCAGGATCCAAACTGTTTGCTATTCTGATAGTACATTTGTATTCTTTGGAAAAAAATCGAAGAAAATGCGAAGTTTAGAAATTCAGCAGACGACATTTTAGGAGACGAAAAATTTCCCAGCATGCAAAGGGTTAATATAGTAAAACATAGTTCTTATTTCTTTTGAAAGATAATCCGATCACGAAAGATTGAATTGAGCCTCGCTGTGGGAAAACGGGGTTTAATGCATGTGCATAAAGTGTCGTCCCAGATTTGCCCATGCAGTCTGCACCAAAGCGAGGCTCAAATTATTTTATAAATAGCTTTGCAATATCATGGTTTATTTGCGAATTAACATCTCTTTGTCAATCTAATGTGAGGCTGTTAGTGCACATGGTTTAATGAATNAAAAAAAAAAAAAAAAAAAATGTTCTCAATTAGATAGGCGTCACATGTATGCACAATTAGCACAGTTAGCACACCGTAAGGCCAATATAAGCAATGGGTATTCTGTTTCGTATAACAAGTAGGCAATTATCTGCATTTTTTCAGAAGTATTATCGATGGTACAGAATATAGATACTAGATAATAAAACTTGTTTATGGAAATTGTTAAGCCATTGTGTAAAACACTCAGCAGTATTGTAACTATTAGTGACTTCTGTGCAAGATGTTTACACTCAGTTACTCAGTTTGAAATTGCAGTTCTTTTTGTGGAGGTTTTTACTTTGTACATGTTAAATACTATTAAAAACTTATTATTTGGAACTTGTGTATGACTTAACATTTGTTGTCAGTGTATTATCACCATCAAATATGAGGAAGTGGATCTGTTGTTTTGCAAAGGATAGTGGAATAAATAAACATTGGAAATTGTTTTTTAAATCTAAAATTTCAAACTCTCTGTAATTAAAATAGTTACTGAAATGGTATTTGATCATTTTAGCTTAAAATTTGGGGCATAATTGTAGTTTTAAGTTATAAATAAATTCTGCTATTTTATAATACCCCAATCCTGTCCCTCTGTCCCGCTTCGTGTGCGGAGTATAAATCAGAAAGTATTAAAGGGAATCAAACAAATAAAACTTCATGTAATGATAGAGGGCTTTGAGGATAGTGCAGAGTACAAGTAACAACATTCTTACTTCAGAATTTACAGTGTTATTGCCCTTTGGACAATTTTCTTGTGTGGAGCTAGCTATTTGAAGGTATTGAAATTAATCTTTGTACATTAATAGAGAACATTGAGAGGGAGTGCAGAGTACAAGAACCACAACTCTCTTATCATTATTTTTGGAGTTATTTCCCTTTGCTTAATTTTTGTATATTTTATGTTTTTCAATAAATAAAGAAAGCTTAATTGTTTTACCGTACTTTGAATATTGAAATCACACTTGTGGGTAAAAACAATTCTTCAGGGGCATTCATGACTTACAATGACATCACTTGACGTATGCTTTTTTTGCTAAAATGAATTATTACTTCATTAATCTTGGTCAATGTTTTGTGTAAAAATTTGCATGTTAATATTTGTTTAAGTTACTGATTAATACACAGTATATGAATCTGCGTATGCCAGATAATTAAATGTCTGAGAAAAATTGATGCCAATGCTCATTATAAAGATTCCACTCAATTGATTTACAATAGAGAAAAACAGATAAAACATCACTGAAGGAAGTAATCTCAAGAGAGCGACATGATCTATGACCAAATGAAAAATGTCAGGGTAATAAACAGTATAGAATATACAAGAAAAGCACTCTGATTAGTTGAGATTGGGTTTTATAAATAAACGGTCTATTCAATTATTACAGAAAAAAATGAATTTATTTTTAGACAAGTATTTTGAGCGATTGCTTCTAAAGATAGTAAGAAAACATGATGTTTCATAACAATTAACGCACAACCTTTTTTTTTCTCGTCCTGCCATAAATTCTTTGAACATACTAGAGTATAAATGTGCTGTGTATGTAGGAACTAAAACTATTGTTGGAAGATGTCAGAGGAGGCGAGGAATGTGAGGAATAAGATTATTGAGTCCAAAGGTGGTGTGGTGACCACCCGGAAGTATGACTGTAACACTGGGAAGGAGATGGAGTTAACTATTGCGGTCCCTGACCATTTGTGGGCCACTGGCTGTAAGTTATGGCATAAACGATGTGTTGTTATTGTATGTCTGCTTATTATGCAACTTACATGTAGGTTAATGGTTATGAAGCCGGCAGTTATGTTAGTTTTCCTGAAGACCTTTCATTTGGCTTGTCTGTTGTTAAAGAATTTCTGTAGCAAATTACCATGGATTATATTGCCATTTATGGTTATCTAAAAAATCGGAGGTTCCATGAAAGCTGTAGGACAGTAAAGACAAATCTGACCAAAAAAATGTGATGGAAACATTTAGACAATGTCTGACTCAATGTCAGACACTGAATCTGAACAGTTTATAGGCAGCAAGGTCGAATTGCATGTCTGTCAGATTGACGAAATGTCTGAAAAGATTCCAATCTAATAAGACTATGTGTAACGGGTCCTCAAGAGGTTTTGAGTGTGGGACTTATCTTATACAAAAATATTAATGCCATACGTTATCAACATTGATGTCTACAATTTTTACTGTTCCCTCTGTGCTCTGGGTTTTCGTATACATTCTTGATATGGCATGTGCAGTTTTCTTGACTGGATAAGTGTTTGCATTTGAATGTATTGGCACGTTCCTTTGGCTGTCGTCACCAAAACACTTGCTGATGACAGGGGTGATAACATTTTATTTGCAGAGGCTTTACAAGTAATGCTTTGATATAAGCTTTGTGCCAATTTTTGTTTGACATTATGCAGACATATATATGGCAATAAGATACATTGAGGCATTTAAAAGGATATTATTTGCACTGCTTTACTTGTTAAAAGGAAACATTTATTTTTAAGAAAAAACACAGGTTTCCCTGTCATAAACTGTTAAAACTATTTTCTATAGAATGTAGGAATAATTATGTACACATTTGCTTAAGTAAGCAGTAAATTTTGCCTGCAAAAGTTTTATATAAGTACCAGTTCAAGACTGGTATTCATTGTATAGGCACTGTGTTACAGTGTTAAATGAAGGATTAATAAGGGCTTAACATGAGTTTATAATTCAGTTCATGATGTATCAGCTTACCAATAGCTACAATAATACGATAATCAGACTTGGTTTGGATACTACCAAATTTTCATAAGACATGTGTACATGTCATTTCATGCAGTATTTGGTGTTCTTAAATAATCATATGTGCTAGATTTTACCATGACTAGCAACTTTTTTTTTCTTAAGATAAAGAAAGAAAAAAAATGTGGGTTGTTCTTTAACAAAGCATGGGTGGAGACTCGTTTTGTGAAAGTAGTTCTGGAAATTCAAAAAAAAATCAGTAAATTACAAATGCATGCATAAACCCGTGATCTACATAGCAAACGTTTGACAAAAAATTAATTTTGGCAACAATATATGCACCACATTAAAAACACATTTGTTATCAAATTCCAGCTCATCAAAATGTTAACATTTTGTTTATGTGGTATTTAATTTGCTGTTAAATACTATTTTCATCTTATTTATAAATACTCTTAATGTCACATGGAATCTTCATGCATGAAGCTGACTTCATTTTTAATTGTTTGGTGTGATGAATTCATGAAAACGCATACATGTATATTTTTTCCCAGAAAAAGGCAGAGTACATGTATGTAAAAAAAAATAGTTCTTATATCATACAAAAATATATTAATTCCTGGTAGAATCAATATTGTATGTGGCTAAGAGTTGGTTATTCTTGGTTTTTGCGTCGTTCCGATGCTTGTAATATGATACTATCAATTCCTATGCATAAGAACTCAAAACAATTGGTTATTTCCACAATTAATTTCCACATGGAAATTATTCGTTAATTATATAATAATATCTGGCTATTATAAATGGTCTGTGTTCTTTAGTTATTACATTTAATTGCTGAAAATTCACTGTTCTTCTATTCATTGATTTTAAGTGATTTTTTGTAGTAGCTAGGCAATGTGCACATTTTATGAGGATTAAATGCAATAAATTACTTAGTTGGAAATTTTATTTACTAGTATATTTTTTATGAAACATCAAGTATATCAGAGTACAGGTTTGTGGTATTTCACTCTATTGGAATAGTTATGTCCACAGCAAATGAATGCAAAGACACCTCTGTCTTGGTATTTCGTTAACCCTTTCCAGCTCAAAAGCAAATGAAAATGGCTATGTGCAACCAGCATAAAACCATGCAGAGCAGCCTGCGCGTAACACGTTCAGGTTTTATGCTGTTTACTACCCATCGGTTTCTCAGGGTTGGAAATGATCGAAGCCTTTAAAACTTGAAACTAGTAAGAAAGGTCTTTTATTCACTTTGATGGTCTTATGGACTACAAACTTGTCGAAGTGCATATCTGAGTGTTAAAGGGTAACAGAACTTCCCCGCAACTTGTCCTACAGTTAAGAATTTTAAACTTCTTGGTATGAATTAAGCAATGTGTTTAAAGTTTAGTCAAATACTTTCAGGGGGTCAATCAATTTTAGGGTTTTGTTTGATGCTGTTGACAGGGTTATCTTCAATGAACTCTTTCTTGTGAAACAATGATTGAACATATTGGAGATGCTGTAACCCAAGAAATGCGGAAAATGTCTGCTGTAAAATTTTCCACTCACAAAAACTGTTCCAAAACTACAAAAATATAATCATATAAATCGAAAATGTAACAATTGAATATTCATAAATATTTATGGGAAAATTTATTACAATATTGTATCGGAACCAAAAACTGTTTGGGTCTTTTACACATAAATGACTAAAAATAATAAATAAAAATTATGAAAATTATATCCGTCTTAAAGTGGGACATTTACCCAATCTGCTACACACATAATTATAACTCTTTCAGTGCTGGAACCGAATTTTAAAGGCCTTTGCAAACAGTTTGGATCCAGATGAGACGCCATAGAAAGTGGTTTCTCATCAAACTGTTTGCTATTCTGATAGTATTCTTTGACAAAAAATCAAAGAAAATGCTTATTTTAGAAATTCAGCAGACAACATTTTAGCAGACGACAAATTTCACAGCATGCAAAGAGATAATAATGTCAGAGAGCGCCACGACATTCCTTAAGTTAAAGATAAACTTGATAAAATATACCATAATGGTAAAGTTGGTTTGCCCATGCGGTGTATGAGCAAAGGGGGTTTGCCAATGCCGTGAATGAGCAAAGGGGATTTGCCCATGCGATGTATGAGCAAAGGTCCATCTTCTTTTAATTGAGAACTCCATAAACTATGACTTTATGCTTTGTTTTTATGACCACTGACATTTGCATTGTCAAAACCAAGCAAATGACGCTGAAACAGTCCATTCTAGAATTAATGTCGTATTCCAACTTTACATAATATAGACTGTTCATTGTATTTCAGTCATTACAAGGCTATTATATTCCAGTGCTGACTGCTTCAGCCAATATTTTAATTGTAAAAGAATTTACTTGAATACATTTGTATGCATAGAGTACATCATACTAGCAGACTGATTAACTTATGTTGTATTTATAAACTCTTATATATATATGAATACAAAACCATAATTTCATTTTTATTGATATCTTGGTTTATAACACTGTTCAAATGAAAAGTTAAAATCAAACTTCAGTCTCAATATCTGGACCTGGATTTGCATTTTTGTGTGTGTTAAATATTTGACATTTATGAGACGTTTGTCATATGAGGTATTCTATAAAGCCGAGGTCCAATTGGACTGTGTTGTTTCCATTATTCCCCTAAATATTATTAGCCAATAGTTGTCATGATAAAAGAAAATGGGTTAAAGTCAAACTTTGATTTAATGTGTGCCTTGTAGAACAGTAAATTGTTCACATATATGCTACATAATGATTAAGAGTTTGTAGATTTTTTACAGCATATTCTTTATAATATGCCTCAGAAAATATATTCTTTATCCTATTTTTTTTTAAATCTCATTATATCACAGAATGCATTGAATTTCAATAGGCAGGTAAAGTAGTCGTCAACTGTTATTAATGGCAGTTAAATGCGGGCCTAGTTCTGGGAAAACTGGGCTTAATATTTGTGCGTAAAGTGTCGTCCCAGATTAACCTGTGAAGTCTGCACAGGCTAATCAGGGACGACACTTTCCACTTTTATGGAATTTTTTGTTAAAAGTAAGTCTCTTTTTAACGATAAAAATCAAGTCTAGGCTAAGCCCAGTATTCCGGGAGGGAGACTCATACTGTCAGACTGTTTCTAAATGGGTTATTTACGGTAATGCAATGTTTGCTTTCAGACTACAGATACAAGCATGGTTATTTACGGTAATGCAATGTTTGCTTTCAGGCTACAGATACAAGCATGGTTATTTACGGTAATGCAATGTTTGCTTTCAGACTACAGATACAAGCATGGTTATTTACGGTAATGCAATGCTTGCTTTCAGACTACAGATACAAGTATGGTTATTTACAGTATTGCAATGTTTGCTTTCAGACGAAAGATACTAATGGTTATTTACGGTATTGCAATGTTTGCTTTCAGACTACAGATACAAGCATGGTTATTTACAGTATTATCATGTTTGCTTTTATACTACAGATACAAAAATGGTTATTTACAGTATTGCAATGTTTGCTTTCAGACTACAGATACAAGCATGGTTATTTACAGTATTGCAATGTTTTCTTTCAGACGAAAGATACAAGAATGGTTATTTACGGTATTGCAATGTTTGCTTTCAGACTACAGATACAAGAATGGTTATTTATGGTAATGCAATGTTTGCTTTCAGACTACATATACAAGCATGGTTATTTAGAGTATTGCAATGTTTGGTTTCAGACTACAGATACAAGCATGGTTATTTACAGTTTTGCAATGTTTTCTTTCAGACTACAGATACAAGCATGGTTATTTACAGTATTGCAATGTTTGCTTTCAGACTACAGATACAAGCATGGTTATTTACGGTGTTGCAATGTTTGCTTTCAGACTACAAATACAAGCATGGTTATTTACGGTATTATCATGTTTGCTTTCAGACTACAGATACAAGAATGGTTATTTACAGTATTGCAATGTTTGCTTTCAGACTACATATCGAGGGCTGAACGGAAAACTGCAGTATCTCCTTTATTTAATATGAGTTACAACAGTCTTCCGTTCACCCCTCGATATACAAGAATGGTTATTTACAGTATTGCAATGTTTGCTTTCAGACTACAGATACAAGCATGGTTATTTATGGTATTGCAATGTTTGCTTTCAGACTACAGATACAAGCATGGTTATTTACAGTATTATCATGTTTGCTTTCAGACTACAGATACAAGAATGGTTATNCGCGTTGATTTTTTAATTATAAAATTTAACCGTTTGACTGTATCCCTTCTAAAAAATTCATTCATCGCGTTTAAAATAACGGCATCATTCCTGTTAAGAAAGGCTAGATGCATTTTTTTCTCTTCGTTGTTATGTATCTTAGATTACTTAAGGTCTATACATTCAAGATAGTGACTCCTTAAAAGAGTTATTCTATTCCATATAAAAGCGTTGTCGCATCACTGATAATGTGATATAAATGTTATTCTAAAACAACTGCCGGGTCACTCTAGCATAATTCTCTTTAATTATTAGAAAATCTATGTTAAGCGTTTGACTTGGTATTGAAATCATCTTGCGCACGTGGAAGCAAAACTATCAAGATAGTTGGTTTCCAATTGGCATTAATTTTCGCATCGATTCAACATAGGAATAATATATGGACATTCTCCAACCCAAGATAAAGTAATAGTTCCAGTTTTATTTTGTGTAGTTAATTACGGCGCTTCAGTATTACAATACACGTCAAAATTGACAACACATGATTGTTGTATTTTCATTTAGTACTCTTACATTCCAATCATAATATAGTTTATGTATGTACATTTTATTTTTTCTATACAAAATATGTATAGTTTGCTGAAATTTTACTTTTATATCACTTTGGCTTATTGTCAGCGGAGTCAGAGACGTTCATAAATAAAAATCTATTTTAATTTGTGTAACCATAGTAACTATGAACCGAAATCGCCGTATCTTTATGCTTAGTATACTTTCTAACTAAAACCGAATTATTTACCGTTTCAAATAACACGCAATTATTTGTTTGATTTACATTTCAGAGTTATTTTTTAAGATTTTTAAAACGAAAATTTGACACTGAACATCTACTTAAACTATAATATCCGTGATCTTAACATGTTGCAACAATGGACGTCATATTATCGATATTATGATATTAAAAGTCAGAATTAAGTTGTACAATACAGACAATATTAACACAAAGTTAACATCTAAGTATGAAAAATATATTAATTTCTGTATCAATTTATCATATTTAAAGAATTTAGTGTATTTTTCAATTTACTATTAGAGACTTCTAAAATATAATGTAATTGCCACAAATAATCACTTGAAATAAGGCTAGTTATAAAATAGGCTTTCCTTATAATATGTTAAAAAGACAAGACGACGTTTGCTTGAGTAAGGGGGCGTAAAGAACGGTAAAAAGGTATATCTTTTTATAAAAACAACAACAACATATTTCTAAGTATTCATTCAATCAGTTTTTAAAACAAAGCTACACACGTGAAGATAAAGCTAGGCCTGGCCGATGCAACAAAAATTCTTGTTATCAGTGTTGAACACGTGTTTGTAGATATTCTTTTTGGAGAGTACAATTTATAATTAATACAAACTATTACTGGGATATTAGCCTCGAATGTGGTTAATTTCATTCGTATAATAAGTTATTAAATGCGACTGTTCTCAGCTTATAAATAAGTGCTGTTTTCGTTGGCTATGATTCACTAAAATTAACACAAACTTTGCATACTTAATAATAACATGTTCGTTAAGGTTAATCTTAAAAGAAATTTCGATTTTGTGTTTGAAATTCAAAGTAAATTCAATTAACACAAATTAGGCTTCTTACCAACGAAAGGGCGGTAACCGATGCCTTCTCACATAATCACTCATGCAAGTTGTGACTCTCTGACTGTAACGCGAACTATGCCTGACAGATTAGATTTTTAACGGTTTTTATCGACAATTTAGCAAAAGTGATAATTATATATTCAATTTTTAAATGCGCTAATATATAATTACGAAATGTTTTCAGAATATTTTGATTATTCTGAAGTTGTTGTTTATTCGAATATTAAGTCGTTGTGCTTGCTTATGTGCGAGTAAACGAAGGTCAAGGCTATGGCCCAGAACGACCCAACAATCGACATATTCACTGCGTCAGTCAATGGAATGTTCGTGAAAACTTTTGATTGGCACTTCAGCACATTCTGAACTCGCAATCATCCATTTAGGAACTCAGATACAAACATCCGCCTTTTTGACAGGCAGCGACAATTATGTTAGCATATGTATGCAGGTCTTTAACTGGGGTGGCAATGTCCGACCTGATTTTTTGTGCAATCAACAGCTATTTAGTAGCGTTTACTGTATTACTGTTTCATTTGTTTCACGTAGCCTGCGCTATGTTTATTGTATAAAAATCAACAGGTGTTGTAATACTTTGGACGGAAGGATAAATTGTCTCTTGATAACTTTTAATCATTGGTATGTATCATTTACATTGATACATTCTGATGTTTAATATGATCGTTACTAAATAAACATGTGTTTTGTAATTGGTGACTCGTCATGACCCCTACATATATAATGTGTTGATGTCAACTATTTAAATCCATATATGTATTCACCTTGTATGTATGGGATATTTGTCAGTTTTTATTCAAGAGTTATTTTAAAGAATTGATACGTACACTAAGTGTTCACTTACCCCAGACCATCTACGGTATTCTTAAACGTTGATGGAATCTTGCCCTTACTATCACGCCGAATGCGATCTTACAAGGGTATAAACACGCAAGTCTACATCTTCTGGTCGACCGTACGACGGTAACTAGTATTGCTTGTTGATTTTTGATCGGTTCTAAACATTCATAAGTTAAATAGTTTAAAACAATTTTTATAAATCAAAATGAGCGAACTACTATATTGTAGTTTTATTTGAATTCTTAAAAATGTAAAATGCTGCATAATTTATATTGTAAGGTTTTTAAAACACCTTACTCAAATGCCTGTTTCGCCATTTTACAAAATCGTGCGGATTATAGAATCAATGTGCTAGCTCAGTGAATAGGTCGTAAATGTGGGTGTGAATAAACAACCCGTTGCAACTTATAAAAATACAGATTACATCGATGAAAGATTTTTCCCACTTGACTTGTATATTATGTTATTTACGACGTGCGTGTGTCTAGATAATAAAGTAAAATCTAATAAGATTTGGGAGTTTCAAGACGCCGTTAGGCATAAAATGCAAAAAAAACTAACTTGTATACAAATATTCGCGGAACATCTGTTCCACACATTTTATGGTGATGGTCGTCTAATTAGAACTCATATATTTTATACACACCAGTTTCAGTTTATTGAATGCTTAACTTACATCAAAATGCATGCGTATATTTATTTAATTTATGCTCTGCTCATGTATATAATCTACTTGGCGCTGAATAACATAGTAGAATATAAATAAAGCACATGTTTACGACACATCAGACTTACATATTATGCATATGGTATTTATCGGCTGTAATGTAAATACGACGACCTTTTTTGTGAAATGTACTATCCACTGATCGCTTTAACAATTGATTACAACAGCCGATGGGTTTGATCGTATTCTATGAAAAAAATAAACGCAAGCAACGTTCAGGTGAATATTTCGAAGATTAATTGAGAGAGAACGCGTGCATCCTTTCTTACCTGCGTATATTATTTTGAAAACATTGCCAAAATTTCATTTTTCAAGATTGCATTACCAAACATGAAACATGTTAAAAGATATATTCTACAAGGTTAATTGCCAATTTTAAATATATCATTTCTTATCCTATGTTTTTTTTAACTGACACGATACGATATCATTTTGAGCTGCGGACACTGATTATCAAAGACTTAAATAAATCAACCTGCTATCTATGACACGAACTGTAACTGATAAATTTGGAATGAATAATACCAATGTTGATGTACCGCATTCCTTGAGTACAGATATGTGATAGAGCATTCCCATGGAGATTGTTTATGAAACTAAAGCAAGGTCAGTAAACAACTTGTTGCGTTTCTTTTCAAACGTTCAAGCAAAAACTTGTCAATACACTGTTGAGTGTGACTTTTTGAAATATACTGTATTTAATAGGCGATTAGCTTGTATAAGATACATGACTGCATGGGCGAATTCATTAGCTCACGAATTATACGATGAAACATCGAACGTTTTAATGTGAATTCTTTAATCGACTTCGTATGCAAACAAAACTTAATGGCCGGTGTGCTCATGTGAACCGACAGAGAACCTGATTGAGATGCATAAAGCATGGTCATGTTCTCGTCAAAAGAAGTAATTCCAGGTTTTTGAAAAGTCACGTATGGGAAAAAATATTTAATAGCTTCATTTAGCGTTTATTAAGAAACAAATAAATTATCATCACACAGTTCATGTTATAACAATAATAATCAATAATAATTCTATATAATAATGATAGAGAAGATACAAACAGTACAATAATAGAGAAACATTTACACGGCGAACAAATGTTAAGCATACATGATTGCAGTTGAAGCGGTTATGTCTTGGTATATGCACATGTTTCCACTATTTGAACCGTAGACAATATTACCGAATAGGTTGGAATGATGAAATTCCAGAAACATCATCTGAAGATAAATTCTGACACGTGACACGACTTAAAACACATCAACATGATAACATCTGGGATTACCGCCTTGGAACGGTCCATAAAAAAACATTGGGTTTCAAACCAAATGAATGGTGCGCCGAACCTAACACTTGAACGATAATAAACACTTATAATGGTGCCTTTCTCTAAGCCTATGTTTATTTTTATGTGAATTCAAGTGACTCAGAATCCCAGTAAAGCTGGGCAAAACTGTATTTCCAGTGCATAAATGTCTTGATATCTGTCACCATGCACTATTTCAATGCTACTAGGTTTTTTAATGATCAGGTCAGAACTGTATAGTAAGCATGTAAACTCCAGGCACGGACGCAGTGAATTGTCTATTAAGAGGGTAATAGCTATTGTTTGGACTCAAATCTCAAAATATTCGTTCAATTAATTAGACAAAAGTGACTGATAAATGGATGACCAAATTTTGTATTTTATTCATTAATTATTGATATATATTTACGTTTAATTTGTATTTCTTCTTCTTTTTTATTGATATTATTGGTATTGTAAAAAACAAATATAAACAAATATTCTTTTATCAGACTATATAAGTAGGACGCGAGATAAATAAATATGTCCGAATATTGAGGCAGTTTGAAATATAACCGGTAATAGGTGTAATCTTAAACTAAAATATATCTGAGTAAGTAATATTGGTACTAAACTTCTTGAAATGATGTGCACTTTGGCAATACCAAGTAAAGTACATTGACAACAATTAACTTTTTGCGAAGTCTTTTGACATAGTACATATAACAAATAAGTAATCAATGTTTTTAAAATGCATATACAATAATAACAATTAGTTATTATACAAATCAAATAACAGGACTATACAATTCCATGTAAGAGTTAATGTATTTATTATATAATCAGATAATTATAACTACAAACTCACAACATGTTTAGAGAACACCTAATTATGTTTAAGACATGTACACTTTTGTTGACAAATATTTCCGATCGTCATCTTGACTATTGCCGAAATGGTTAATCGTTAGTAATGGCCTCGACCTTCGTTGTTCAGGACTGTCTTTAAAACGACGACAACGTATAGTCGAAGAGACTGAACTCGAATATTGAAAGAAATAAACTTTACAAGCAGAGCATAATGTTGATAATCATATTATACAGTACAGTAAACATTCTTCCCCTCTACGAGCATATTGTTGATAATCATAGTATATAGTACAGTAAACATATTTTCCCTCTACGAGCATAATGTTGATAATCATATTATATAGTACAGTAAACATTCTTTCCCTCTACGAGCATAGTGTTGATTATCGTATTATATAGTACAGTAAAGATTCTTTCCTCTACGAGCATATTGTTGATAATCATATTATAAAGTACAGTACAAATGCTTTCCTTCTACGAGCATATTGTTGATAATCATATTATATAGTACAGTAAACATTCTTTCCCTCTACAAGCATATTGTTAATTATCATATTATATAGTACAGTAAACATTCTTTCCTCTACGAGCATAGTGTTGATAATCATATTATATAGTACAGTAAACATGCTTTCCTCTGCGAGCATATTGTTGATAATCATATTATATAGTACAGTAAACATTCTTTCCCTCTACGAGCATATTGTTGATAATCATATTATATAGTACAGTAAACATTCTTACCCTCTACGAGCATATTGTTGATAATCATATTATATAGTGCAGTAAACATTCTTTCTCTCTACAGGCATATTGTTGATAATCATATTATATAGTGCATTGAGCATTCTTTGCCTCTACGAGGATAGTGTTGATAATCATATTATATAGTGCAGTAAACATACTTTCCCTCTACGAGCATATTATTGATAATCATATTATATAGAACAGTAAGCATTCTTTTCCTCTACGACGATATTGTTGATAATCATATTTTATAGTACAGTAAGCATTCTTTGCCTCTACGAGCATATTGTTGATAATCATATTATATAGTACAGTACACATATTTTCCAATCTACGAGCATATTGTTGATAATCATATTATATAGTGCAGTAAACATTCTTTCCCTCTACGAGCATATTGTTGATAATCATATTATATAGTACAGTAAGCATTCTTTTCCTCTACGAGCATATTGTTGATAATCATATTATATAGTACAGTAAGCATTCTTTCTCTCTACGAGCATATTGTTGATAATCATATTATATAGTACAGTTAACATATTTTCCATCTACGAGCATATTGTTGATAATCATATTATAAAGTACAGTAAACATTCTTTCTCTCTACGAGCATATTGTTGATAATCATATTATAAAGTACAGTAAGCATTCTTTCTCTCAACGAGCATATTGTTGATAATCATATTATATAATGCAGTAAACATGCTTCCCTCTACGAGCATAGTGTTGATTATCGTAATATATAGTACAGTAAACATTCTTTACCTCTATGAGCATATTGTTGATAATCATATTATATAGTACAGTACACACATTTTCCTTCTACGAGCATATTGTTGATAATCTTATTATATAGAACAATAAGCATTTTTTCCCTCTACGAGCATATTGTTGATAATCATATTATATAGTACAGTAAACATTCTTTCCCTCTACGAGCATATTGTTGATAATCATATTATATTGTACAGTAAACATTCTTTCTGTCTACGAGCATATTGTTGATAATCATATTATATAGTACAGTAAACATTCTTTCTTTCTACGAGCATATTGTTGATAATCATATTATATAGAACAGTAAACATTCTTTCCCTCTACGAGCATATTGTTGATATTCATATTATATAGTACAGTAAACATTCTTTCCTCTACGAGCATAATGGTGATAATCAGATTATATAGTACAGTAAACATTCTTTCTTTCTACGAGCATATTGTTGATAATCATATTATATAGTGCAGTAAACATTCTTTCTCTCTATGAGCATATTGTTGATAATCATATTATATAGTACAGTAAACATTCTTTCCCTCTACGAGCATATTGTTGATAATCATATTATATACATGTAGTACAGTCAACATATTTTCCTCTACGATTACCGTGTAGTATTCAGTGTCTGGGTGACAGTTTCCGTCGTGGGTTTTTGAGAATTGTGAATGAAAAAACAAAAACGCTTGAATAATATTTACAGAAAATCGAAGCCGAGCGTGGAACAAAGCCAGCGATACGTAATTTGTCTAGAAACAACAAACAACACATTGATATATGTTTCCATTCAACATGGTAATATTATTTATTCAAAGTTCATCAGTACTGTATCATTGAGGGTAGTCGTGGCGATCAAAAGAAAGTCAAGAAGGCGACGTCCGTGTGGAAACAGGCAATTTCAATTTTATACCATTTTCTATTTGTATTATATTTTGTATTTCCGCCAGTTTTCCAGCTTATCAGAAAGAAAGCGATAAGCATGTTTTTTTTGCATTTAAATTATAATAAAAAAAACACAACAAACCAACAAACAAAACATACCCACAAACTCACAAACAGATAGTATACATTTTAATAAGTGAATCGTCTTTTTGTACACACCAGGGATGGATCGATCTATATTAAAAATAGATTCGTACATTTAATCACCTTGTTTCTCATTGAGAGCATTATTACATATTTATCATCTAAAATACAGTTTTATTCACGTAACACTATACTTAAATGTTGCTCTACTAGTAACAAAAGTTAATTAAATCATAATGAATATTTACGGAATACAATGAAAGTTTTATATAAAAATGAATTCCAACCTTTAATATGATATCTCTGTATTTTTGCTAGGTAAATTGGGCGTTGCGTTTACGTTGAAACGAATGTTTGATATTTTGATATATCACTATTTTTCTTGCAAAATATGCCATAATATCATGGTCAACGTGAATATTAACGTAATACTATGCAAGCTTTATATAAAAATGAATTCCAACCTTTTATATGACGTCTTCCAGGTAAATTGGATGTTGCGATAACGTGCAAACGGATGTATTATATCTTATACAGCGCGTATATGTGAGTCAAGTTACATTGATTACTTCTAGGAACATGAAAAGGAAATTAGAAATGGAAACGGAAAGTGTACTCTTGAATGTTAAGCTCTCCTGATTACCTCTATTGCGGCGTCAACAAGCATTATCGTTATCGTAATAAAAGAGCGTCTTGTTCAAATTCTTTACAATATACACAGTTTCTCAATGAAATCTACTCTTTGATATTATCGACAACGTGTCAAATCAGATGATAAATGTATAGGTACTTTCCGTTTTTAAGGAAAAAAATGCAGATATTTTACAAATGGCTTGTATTTCTGATTGTTTCATCCAATTTCGCCGCTTTTGTTAACGAAGAAAATGCGCACATTTTTGTTCAGATACAATTTATTGTATCATGGAGTTATTATCGACATATTTTGCAATAATTTTTAATCAGAACTGTCTTAAAATGTGCAAGCAACAGGCCAGTCGATTACAAATATGTTATCGTGCAAGCAACAGGCAAGTCGATAACAAATATGTTATCGTGCAAGCAAAATGCCAGTCGATAACAAATATGTTATCATTATTAATAACCAAATGAAATGATTGTTTTGTTTCGGTATAATGTTTTCTTGCCATAACAGGACTTTAATTATTTGTATCGAGGGCTATTCAGACTTTATCGCCTTATTACAGATTCAAAAAATATGTATTCAAAATTACATTAATATTTTTATATTTTGTCATTATTTATTTTTTGTATAATATCTTAAAGGATGTTTTATGCGCAGCAAGTTAATGTGTACCTCTTGCATTAGCTATAGCGAAGGCACATATTGGCCATTGTGATATAAAAAAAACGTGATCTGTTAAGATCTTACAAAAAACAAAACAGCTGTGTTGACGTAGCTCTAGCTCAAAATAATTGTAATAACCAGTATCACAGTATCAAATCTTGTGCTGCCAGTAAGATCCATGTAACAAATTCATCTTTCCGTTTTATTTTCCCATTTGCAGCATTTATGAAATACTAGCAAACAATACAATGCAAAGCATCGAAGTAGGAATTTCATACGGTTATAGAGTAATCATGCTTCTTAAATCAGATGACTCACACATTCAAAATGTAATAAGTTACAAAACAAGATTATAAAAGCACATCAGAGGCATATCAATCAACACTCAAATATACATATTTATCCTATAAATGCATCTGCAAATAAAACAATTGTCAAAACAGTATTCACTTACTAGATAACTCATTGTCTCGTTTTATAATAAAAACATATACTTTTCGGTTATTTATGTATCACAATTGTGGTATTCCTCCAAAAGAAATGTCTAAAAGATATACAAAAATATCATGCAACAAGAAAATCATGTGTTTGAATTCCTTTATAAAAACATTTGTTTTTTCTTCTGAGACAGTCTTTAAAAAACATGTAGTCTACACATTAATTCAATCACGTAATTACATTCTGAAATACTTTTCAATAACAAAAATGTAATTTAAAAAAATCATGACGTGTTCGACTATAAACTATTCATGTGCTGTCGTTATCTTACTTAAACTAGATGATACAGTACAGATTTTGAAATATTTAACACACATAAAAACGTACGATGCTACACAGCAACGCAGAAACGCTTTATATATTGCCGTTCGCGCTGTACACTATAATTGTTATTGGCCATTATCCGCATTGCCTTTCCATTACTGTCATTATCTTTTGAAACTTAAAATCAAGTCATATGGTTTATACTTTAATGAATTGTATCTAAGGTCTTCTCGCAATCAGAATGTATAACATTAGTCAGGTCATCTCTCGTTGATTGTATTACTGTTGCATATAGAAGAATTTACAAAATAAAAATCCAATATTCTACTATCATAAAAGAAAATATTTCAAATGGGTATCGTTGATGTTATAAGATATAACACTGCAATAGTAAGGCTTCCTAATCTCTTATCTTGTTTCAATATTTTTCATCGTGCATTGTAATGGGATTTTTTTTTTATAAAAACTATTTTTAAGAGCTCATTATCTATCAATTGACGGACGCTTTCTCAGAAAATTCGAAACTTTAATATGAAGTTTCGGTAGTTTTCCAGGTAAACATTTAAACGGATGTTTGATATCTCATACAGCGCGTATATGTGAGTCACTTTACTGTGAATACTTCTGGGAAACTGAAACTGTACTTAGAAACTGAAACTGAAAGTGAACTCTTTGATGTTNTTTTTGTGGGGGGGGGGGGGGGGGTGTTCAAGATTCTTTGTTTAAACAAGTGATTTATATCCAATTAAATAATAAGTTTGTCCTACAATCAGTCAATGTATGTGCAATGCTGACAGGTATGGGTATGATAATTATCATTTTGTGAAGCATTATAAAAAGAAATTGTATCCTTATCCAGTAGAATTTATCACTATGTTGTTCCTCTGTGTATAAACGAGCTTCATTCTGGGAAAACTGGGCTTAATCCATGTGCATAAGTTGTCATCCCAGATTAGCCTGTGCAGTCCGCACAGCCTTATCAGAGACGACACTTTCAGCTTTTATGGAATTTCTTGTTTACAGGAATTCTCTTCTACACAAAAATCAAGTTTAAACGGTAAGTGTTGTCCCTGATTAGCCTGTGCAGAAGCACTGCAGGCTTATCTGGGACAACACTTAATGCACATTAAGCCCAGTTTTCCCAGAACGCTGCTCATATGTGTGTTACGCTTCAAATTTCAGGTCGATTATCGAAGGCCAGCACAGCCTCCAGTAGGATGAGCAATTTCTCCAAGGCTGGTAGCACAAAGCCTTCACAAACCGTGGCCACCGGACGGGCCTCACATCAGACACCATTCAAACCTTGAGACTTTCATCTTTAGATTTTTAGGGTAAAGAAGTTAAATTAAACCAATTTATTTTTAAGTTGATTGCATCGAAAGCCTTAGGCTTATTTATACGCTCTCAAGTCTGTTTACTGGGTAAAACCAGTACTTGGTTTCTTTGAGGGAGATCGAAAGAACGCTCCCACCATGGGGATCGAACCCGTGACCCCCTGGTCGCTATGTGGACACCATATTTACATGTACTATGCCACAGCAATCTAGTTAATCATAAGTTAATTAGTAGATAATTGTTAATTAATTATTTATCTTAAGGGATATATTTCAGTGTTAAACAGCATGAGATTAGTATTATCCAATCTATTTACTTCAGATTCTCGCTGGAATTAAATCTGAATACCATTTATTCAAATGTTACAGAACAAAAATCCAGTGTGGTAACTTGTCTTATTGTTTAAATATTTATAAAACATGTTGTGTTCAGACTTACCTTTTTTTTAGGTAGAGAACATCATCATCATTCAAGGGAGCCAACTTCTTCAACGGAATATGTGACTGTGATACACAATTGTCTCCCTTCAAGAATTCCTTTGTTGCAATGCAGATGAATAATTGTGTGCTATTAAAACATTGTCAAGAGAGGAAATACTATTTATTAAATGCTATGAGTTTAATAATATTATATTAAATAGAATGGTTTGTTGAATGAGATTATAAAAATTGAATATTAAGTATTTTTTCTTTTTTTTCACTTTTAAGAAGACCAGCGGGCAAATTGAGCAAATTATGCTTAGTGACTGTGTTGACCTTTTTTTAAATTCAATAGTAATTCAATTGCGGTGAAAACACTGTGCACAATGTAAACTAAAAAGTTTTCTTGTGTTATTTGTTTAATATATAACATTTCTGCACAGGCTATCATTTTGCAATCCATATTGGTTTGTTTTAACTGCATGCAAGTCAAATAATATCATGACTGTATGACTGGTGTGTGAGATTGACTGCTGCACTTATTAATGTGACTCATGCACAATGCATGTCTGTATGAATAAATAAATGACTCAACCCCTACCATGCCATTCCTTCTTCGTCATACTTGTGCTTCATGTTTTAATACTTTTGTGAATGTGTATATTTTCTTGGAAAAATCCTGGTCGTGTCATTTTTGTCACTGCAGTATTCCACTCTTTCAAACTTGTACTGTGTTGTTTTTATTGTTTGTTTCATGATAGCAGATTAATGGAAAGTCCTGTAAAATGTGGACCAGTGTGTTTTATTGATGAATCGATTTTTAATTTTCATAAAAAAGTAATGACAGATTATTAAGGTATATAAATATCTGTGACAAAATAAGGATCTTTGCGCATGTTGACTGTAAAATACTGTATTTTTATTAGTGCAGTTAAATACTTCATTTTAATTAGTGTAATTTAAAATTTCATTAGTATAAATTCCATGGTTTCGTCAATAAAATGCTAATTTAGTTAATGGAAACTAGCATATATTTTACTTGTTAGCTCTAACAATTATGTCTTTATTTTGTAAATGTTTGTATTTATATTTATTTATTTTTCTGTGTTTCATATGTAATGTTATATTTTTAGATCAAAAGCATTATATTATTTGCAATTACACCCACTTTTAAGACCAAGAAAGCATTATGCATATTTCAGTTTATTACAATCAAATATACCATAATTGTAACTAAAGCAAATGTGCTCCTATTTTGATATAATTATTATTTGTTTGATCTCTCATAACTGATGAAGAGGGGCTAGTTTACAAACCTTTTAAATAAAATCATCCAATGGGAAGGCTCCAGCAAGTTTCCCGTCCTGTGACTTAGGCCTGCCGTTTCTAAGTTATTACCACACATATGTTACATCAATTTTTTTCCAACTGCCTCTCTTAAGCTATGGATTATTATTTTGTTTGTGTTGTTTATACCACATTCCGGGGAGAAACATACTCTTCTTGAGGTTATAATGATTTTCCTGCGACATCTTGTGATGAATATGTGAAAGATGGATTATGGGATATCTTGCCAGCGGAGACTTTCACTTTTGATGTTTAATGGAAAATCAATGGGTACAGCCTGCAAGGGCTTAGGCTTTAATTAATACCGGCTATTGGTGGTGTGAGAAATGTAAAGATGATTGAGATTTATATCTGTTATATATGACGTATGCATGTATGGTGTATGTGTAGATGTTGGTGACATTTTTAATAGGCCCCTGGTTTAGAACCACTTCTACTTCTGTATCAGTTGTAATCCGGAGGGGGGCAAGATACAATCAAAATACTATATATTACTATATATTGTTATATTTAAGTATAACAAATACCTCTTTACTTATTCATAGTAACTAGTGAACTTTTAAAAAGTGTGTAAAACCATTTATGAAAATATAAGTGAATTGTTTAATGAATTGTTTTTTAAGTGACACCGTGAATGTTTACTGGCTAGCTTTTACACTATAAGTTAAAATATTTCCAAATCATGGCCTATTTTGTCATTTTTGATTACAAGATTTGGCCTTTGAGAGACCACCAAGTATTATTATGCACATTGTTTTGTGTTCAAACTCTATTCTCCCACAATGTGCTTTGAATATAAATGTTTGTACATGTTTTGTCATAAAACAAATAAAATACCTGTTCAACTTAACGTTCTTGTAATTGTCTTTTGTTCCACTATTCGCTAAAGTTAAAATGACCATTAGGTATTAAAACTTTCGAAAGTTTCCTTTTGAATGGTTTGCACTGACATTCGAGCGGCTTTCTCAGTTGGTAGCGTGCTTGACTGGAAATCCAAAGATGACAGGCTCGATCAGTCCTGGATTACCCATTAGGCATAGTATGCAACTGCCTATGTGCCCCGCGACTTAAAGAGGCCCCGTGAGACCGTGACGAAAGCATTTTTTTTACTTACTAAGCCTAATCTAATGACTTTGACAAAGCAAATTATTTTATATTAATGTTATGTTCCGATTAAAGGCTTTACATTATCTTACCAAGTGACAATCATTTATTATTTGCAAAAACCCTATTGTTCGCTGGTGATTTCGTTTTCAAGATGTTCATTAGGGAGCTCAGACTGTAGTAGAATTCAACACAGTGCTCTTTAATTTCCGCTAGGCCGACTAGGGGCTTGGGTCCCAAACGTTTCACTGCCTATGGACCACGGTGCTTAATTCGGCACTGGGCTTGATTTGGGTTTGGTATTCGGATTATTTGTTATTCATTTTGCCCTGGCGTAGTGGATATGGTGTCCGCTTAGCGACCAGAAGGTCACGGGTTCGATCAGCACTCTGGAAGCGTTCTTTAGATCTCCCCAAAAGACATCCAGTATTGGTTCTACCCAGGAAACGGACTCAAAAAGCTTTCGATGCAATTAAGCTAAATTAAATAGGTTGTGTCACCCGCTTACCACTCATTCATGCAATGTCTAGTTGTCATTTAGTGATGTCGGTATATTCACTTAGTAATGGTTAACAAGTTAATAGTAAAAGTGTGAGTAGATTGACTGTTATATGACTGGAACACTATCGTGGAAAAAAGTATCAATACAATTAAAAGTACACTTACGTTTATGAAAAACATGGCCATCAGTGGTCAGTTTAGACAAGCAACGGCCTTGGTATGACTGTCAGGTATTATGATACAAATGATCCGGATTGGAATAATATACAAATACACTTGGAAACTTTTCTGACGCAACACACACCTGGATACTTTTCTCACGCAACACTTTTCAAACTTGAATATCTCATTTATGAGTACAGATTTTGATTTAAAAGTGTACACGTGATCATTTTACTACACTCTGTAAAATCATCCGTCCGTGACGATCGGGCGCTTTATCACGTGGAGTTTAGTCTGCAACATGCGCTCCTTAATATTCTTACGAGCCAACTTGTTTGTTGTTTTTTTTTAATTAATTTTATGTTTTTTTTTCTGGTGTAAGAACCCACCTAGAATCACCGTTTCCGCGTGCAAAAAGATGAAACATTTTTTACCCCACGTGCATAAGCGTCCAGTCGTCACGGATTAATGATTGTGTCGTGAGCTTGCACAGAATGTAGTCAAATGATCACATGTAAAATGTTAAATCAAAATCTTGCCACATAACGGAGTTATTCAAGTTTGAAAAGTGTCGCGTTAGAAAATCCTCCAAGTGTATAACTCTTTCATGATCAGATCACATACGTCATGCTTTTCCGTACGGAAACATAGATGCTGCGTTTTCTAATAAGAACTGATGGTATATTTATCAAGCGAAATGTGAGAATTTTGCTTGGCCTTTTCGTATTCACCAGAGGCCAAAGGTCTGGAAACTGCTATTAAAAACGAAAACTGAATACTGCAGAAACATAATGAACTTGGATTACCGGTAGACTAAGAAACCTACACTAGTATTTACAAAGAATATTATAAAGGGAATCTTTATTTGATAGGGGTTTTCATGGGTAAGGGACTCGATTATATATTGCTTGTTATGCTGTAAAGCCTCGTTCCTTGTTTAAGGTCAATAAACAAACAAACCTTTAATGCGCACAGTTTAAGCAATGTAAAGCCACTCTTGCGATGGGGCCGTGTTTGGACAAATAGATCGTTTACGCGCCACTAACGCGATAATCGTATTAACAGTCAATATTCACATTTAATATATTCTCCCCTCGCACAATATGTCTCCGCGCTAAGCCGATCAGCACCCATTATAAGCGGGCACTCAGTCACGACCGACTCCAACAAAATATTAAAAGGCAAGCTGTGCCCGGTTCAATACCGGTCTGCCTCAAACCGATCTGCCTCAATAGCCACCCCAACACCGCATTCAAATAAATGCTTTCGTGTCATTGACATCTCAATCTGCGATTCGCTGATTTCTCGAGAGGTTTTCTTAAGAGAGGTGCGAAAGTCAATAATACGAATTGTCTTGAGAAAACAAACACTTGCGACATCTATAGGATACCCTTACACACGTTCGTGCATATCATTTCCATCGTGCAATCATCATATATTTTCAGTTTTCAATAGGGCTGTGGGCTAGTATAAAATAACATCATTCACCCGACGCAATACATATCGTTTGCATTAGAGTGATCTCATTCAAACGAAACTATTACATATTCGTGAGCACATCAGATTATTAATTATCATTTTCATCGAACTTGATATTCGCAAGCAATTATTTGTTTAAGATACACGATGAAACTGAAATGAATTAAATGGTTGGCGACTGTTCATCTACGTTTGAAACGTTCATGATATGAAGACCTCTTTAACAGCTAAGAAACCGTCAAACACGTTTCTCTGTACTCATAGTTCATCCAAAAACAACAACAGCTAGTATAGTACATTCAATTTTATAAGCGAGGCATACGCTTTACATGAATGTTCCTATGTACAACGGTTTGTCACAATGCATAATTTTGTATTTAAAACACATACACCATAAGCATCATTACTCGTATTACTTGCGAATAATACCCTCGATCTTGAGAGCAGAGCCGGGTAATTAATAGGTCGAATACCATATGCGGCCATCGTAGCTCCAGACCAACCTACGCATTCGCGTAGTCTGGCCCCGTGTTCACAAAACATTTTTTGCAATCGAAAATCGATTTTGCTTGTCATTGAAAATGGATTTCCATTGTAGTTGATAGGCAAAAATGAAAATCGATGTCAGTTAAAATCGATTTTCGATTGCAAAATCGTTTTGTGAACACGGGGCCTGGTCATGAGTTACTGTGTTCGCTATAAAGTTACACATGGCTTAGTGGTCTCAAAAGGGTAACTCCTTACCATCCTATGCACAGGATCATTGATCTCTATAGACCAATGCGCAGGCTGGTCTTGAGCTACACTGGACGCATATGGCATAAGACCCATTTTCGCTTGACGCGGGCGGCTCATTTAGAAATGAATAAATTATTACTGTGTCGTTGCTTGAACCAAGACCTTCGGAGAACCACCGGCATAATTACCACTGAACTAAAGACTTTCGTATGTATACTTGTAGTATTCGTGTAAGCGAAATACCTGTGATCGAATGTAGCAAAAGTTACTGCTAAAGCCGTGCTTAAGTTTCTATTTTAACATTATTCATTTGCATAAAGTTGGTCGGTCTTATATGTGTTCATAGTTTGTGTAACTGTATGCGACTGTTAAATTACCTTTACTGACTTTTCTATATATTGTCCTCCGTATTATATCCTACTGACGAGGACGGGATGGATATATGTTCAGTCCACAGGGGGTCGTGATACGGTCTATATTGTATATCAGTTAGGTACGTTAATACAAATGTACCTAAAACGTTTGAAAGTATTTATTTCATGCTTCGTGGTTTCAAAATCTAATATAACATGGTGTCGGTTTTACAACCAATTATCATTTTCAGGGTGAAATGAGTCTGTGTACTACTGAGTATCACTTCTTTAACGATGATTACGATTTTACGCGTTTCAGTTACGAAAATATGTTCATGATTTTCAACAAGTCGTCTGCAACAGTGTTTGACGTGAATTGAATGGATAAAAATTAGAATCATGCATGTTGTAGTAAGTACCAAAATAAGTTTGTCAACTAAATTTATTTCAAGTTGTTCTTTAATATAAGTACGCTTTATATAGTAGATCTACCATAATCGTTTTTAGGGAAGGAGGGTCATAATTTACTTTTTTATCTTTATCAATTCATCTCAATATCGATAGATACCAAAAAATGTCAATGCGTGTGCATCTGTGGGAACAAGACATGTTCTTTTCAATGATCACCTTCCTTTGTGCAAGTAAGACATTCGTTATTTCCGTTTAAAACCAATCGCTTATGCTGAAAGATTGCCAATGGCTCAACGATAAAAGTAATTGTAGGCCATAGTTTCCTATTTATCTATATCAAATCATTTTTTATCTATAAATTCGCATCAGCGATTTGGAAAATGTACATACATGCATATAGAGAAGTCGCATCAAAGGCAGTTTTGTCAATGAAACTCGAATTCAATTTACGATATCGTAAAAGTAACGCTCAGCATGTGTCTTACCCTTGTATACATGAAAAGGTAATGCTTACACTATAGCTTAACCATGCATAAATGAAAAAGTAACGCTCATTATTTAGCCTACCCTTGCATAAATGAAAAAGTAACGCTCACAATTTAGCTACCCTTTTATAGATGAAAAAGTAACGCTAACAATTTAACTTACCCTTTTATAAATAAACAAGTAACGCTCACAATTTAGCTAACCCTTGTATAAATTAAAAAGTAACGCTCACAATTTAGCCCACCCCTGTATAAATGATAAAGTAACGCTCATATTTTAGCTTGCCTCTTTATAAATGAAAAAGTAAAGCTCACAATTTAGCTTATCCATGTATAAATGAAAATGTAACGCTAACAATTTAGCTCACTCTTGTTTACATGAAAAAGTAACGGTCACAATTGAGCTTACCCGTGTATAAATGAAAAATGAACGCTCACAATTTAGCTTACCATTGTATAAATGAAAAAGTAACGCTCACAATTTTGCTAACCGTGTATAAATGAAAAGGTAAAGCTCAAAGTGTAGCTTACCGATGTTTAAAGGAAAAAGTAACGCTCCCAATGTAGCTTACCCTTCTGTAATACCCCCGTCACACCGGACTGGCGTCCTAACTGCGTCCTTACGGCGACCCAGGTCGCAGTGAGAACGCCATAGACGCCGGAGGGATGTAGTAAGAACGCTAGAGGACGCAGTGAGAACGCCGAAAATTGCTCAGGACGCGAGCCCAAGGCGACCACTTTGAACATGTTCAAAGTGGTCGCCGAAGTCCGGCGTTCTTACGTCGTTCTGTTAAGGACGTCGTAGGGACGCCGTAGAGACGCAATAGTCGTAGTAAGGACCTAGTAGGGTCGCTGTAAGGTCGCCATGGACGTCGTGTGGTCGCCGCTCAAACCCACAGACAATGATCATTGACTGCAAGGTATGTCGCCGTGTGGTCGCCGCTACGGGGACGCCATGGTCGCAATAAGAACGCAGTAAGAACGCCAAGGACGCCGTATGGTCGGCTTTGATCGCCGTAAGAACGCGGTAAGGTCGCGAGGGACGTATTAAGTGAGGACGCGTAGAACGCCATAAACCAGGACGCTGGTGTGACGGGAAGGCGAAAAACAGCATTCTTACCGAAAGTCATTGGCGTCCAGAAATTCAGAAATGTCCAGAAACACAGTTTTAGGTCGCCGTAAGGACGCCAGTACGGTTTGACGGGGCTATAAAGGAAAACGTAACGGCCACAATTTAGCTTACAACTGTATACCGGTAAATGAAAAAGTCACTCTCACAATTTAGCTTACCTCTGTATTTATAAATGAAAAAGTAACTCTCACAATTTAGCTTACCTCTGTATTTATAAATGAAAAGGTCACTCTCACAATTTAGCTTACCTCTGTATTTATAAATGAAAAAGTAACTCTAACAATTCAGCTTACCTCTGTATTTATAAATGAAAAAATCACTCTCACAATTTAGCTTACCTCTGTATTTATAAATGAAAAATTCACTCTCACAATTTAGCTTACCATTGTATACATGAAACAGTAACGCTCACAATTTAGCTTTACTGTAAACATAAACAAAATAAAGCTCACAATGCAGCTTACACCTGGTCAGATGAAAAGAAAAGTTCGCAATGCAGCTTACCCATGTACAAATGAAAACGATAAGGCAATTTTAGATCATGTTGAAGTTCAAGAATGCAATGAACGCAAGATACATGTTCATAAATGCATCTGCAACAGGCTGTTGTCTACATGAAAACGTGGTATACCTGCAGCTGTGTAAATGTAATTAAACACGTTTTTCAGCATGTGGACATATATATCTTACGGAAATCGATGCGTCTGAATTCCAGCAACATTTCAACAACAGCGCAATACTGAGCCCGATCCACATTTCTCTACATTGTTGCAATATACGATCAAATCTGGATCGATTGGAAGATCGCAGTAGCGGCTATTATTTCAATGATCAGCTTTTAATTTTCTTCTCAATAACGCCGGCGTATTAAAGCATTACACCGTTTTCCATATTTAGAGTTAATTAGGTTGATGGCCAGGTCGTCATTAGTGCCTCGAACCCGATCACCCATGCTTTCCTCGAGAGGCTGGGCCTTTTCAATGGAACGGAGAATTTTTGAACTGCGCACTAAAAGAATGAAGTCATACAATGATTTGAACTCGTCATTGCTTCATGATGTGAGATTGATGTATCGTGTATGTTTAAGTGAGCATATGAAATGCATGCACTCCATTTTACTCTATGGGTACTTACCAAGACACATTTTTCGACGTAGCTTTCTAAGAATGGTTTTGATCTAAAATTCTTGCGATATTTGTATACAGCGAGAAATCAAATGTGCAGATGTACATGTTTTAGGTAATGCATACATAAAACGACGGTTAAATGTAAACAAATATATGTTAGAGATGGAAACGTACATGGTTGTTTAAGTAAGCAGTTACAATAAAGTCAAAGACATGTTATATACATATATTCCTGTCCTGAACATATAAATGGAAATTTTAATGATTGCTATACAAATGAGGCATATAATGTATAATGTTAAACATAACTAGATCTAAATACATTTGCCTGATATGAAATAATATTTATAAACTTTTGCTGACAATGTTAAAAAAAAGTACGTGTTAAATTTGCCTGATAATTCAATAATCAATGAACCATACTGTACTATTAAGGCTTATATCATTGACGAAAATATGGGGTGGTATATGATCGCATTATTCATGGTACAGATATTGATAATGATGGATTTAATGTCAAATAAATTATTGGTAATTGTGTCCGAACAATCTAGTGTTCAAGAATTCTCGTTAACAGATAGGGAGTAAAAATTGGGGAACCAAGAAGACGTATAACCGTTAATATTTGTCATGAAATTGTACATTAAGGACACATAGTATATCCATTGTCTTTGTTAAAGATATTTGTTGTTTTCAATGTGAATGGGTGAATTGTGAGCTAGCTAATAAACATACGGCAGAAAAGCGTAGGAATATTGACATCATATGCTATGTTCTTAAAAAAACTCTTTTCAAAAAGTATTGAGACGCATCGAACATGAATATATAATTAATAAGTGTTATACCAAAATTATTTACAATATCGGTTCAAGACAAAAGTTAATCGGGCCAATTAATCTGCAGTATTTACTCTACATACAAATGTGTCAACACATTTATAAACAATCATTCATTTTGTGAACGCAGTTACTGTGTGGTATAATATGTGATTATTCGGTTATTTTGTGCATTTTTCTTTCTATTAAGTGCTACATTTCCATAAACCGACTGTTAAACTAAAATAATAAATTACCAATGGCAACATGTGTGGTTACATTACACTATTAAGATTTATATGACTCACATTTGCTGTTCTGCTTTGAATTCATCTAACAGTTACGCTCTTCAAAAGCTAAGAAATCTCAAGAAATCTGTCACAGAATGCAACATATTTTGAGAATTAGTTCAGTCATCCTAATCCAAATACTATGATGTTAATGGCAACACATGCCTGACCAGGGTGGTATAAATGTCAGCCCATTTGCCCCTCGCGTTATATGTGCCTCGGAATTTGTCCCACGAATGGTAATTTTAAATTTCATTGTTTGCTTGTATAACTTTATTTATAAATAACTTTGTTTCAGTCACTAGTATCATTTGTTTGGTAAACATAGAACGCGTTTGTACAATATTGAAATGTTATCAATCATACACATTTATAGTTAATGTTAACATGTAAAATACGTAATATTGTAGGTATATTGCCGAATATTATATACTACTGGGATCTTCTTGGAGATAGATAAATCAAGCCAGGTAGGGTGAGATTGATAGCTTTTCAAATAATTTAATATTTATTTATAGAACTTTGGTTTATTACATATTGTTGTCCTACATTATTTTTGTTAATGGATAGGACAAAATGTCACAACTTACTGCAGAAAATATAACTACAGACGCATTCTAAAACATAAAGGAAATTGCAATTATTTAGAGAGTAACATAGTGTGTTCAAATGCTGAATAGTTTCTTTAAACTGATATAAGGGTGTCTTTTAAGAGTTCTTTAGATGATATTTTAACGTTGTATTCAGCGTTTCAAGTCAGGCAAGGCTTGTATGAATTGTAAAGCCCATCACTATTGTTTAGTCTGTCTTCTAAACCGTCTGCCGTTATAATAAAACGAACTTTTATCGCCAACCCTATTTCTTAAGGCCGTCATTAATGGGCTATGAAATCGAAGAAAATATAAATGTGATTTCGATTGACATTGACACAATGGGCTGATAAATGCATCCCTTTTTGCCCTTCGGCTCGCGACAAAAACCTCCGTTACGGCCTTTTGATAAATACAATTTATATTGCAGGCTTAAACTAATTAGTGTATTACTTGACGTTACTTGTATAACATGCACATTGTAAAAAAATGTTCGGTTCGAAAAATAACAGATTTATTTTTTAGTTTTGTTTGTGTAATGATACATTTTTCGTTGCATATTCTTCGGATATTCTGCATAAAAAAATGCGAGGAGCGGTTATGTATTTTTGCATGCAACTTTGATATAAAACCAGTTACTACAGTACAGAATACTAAGAAAATTTGTAACAACAAACAGGGACCTATACAATATTTGTTGTATAGGTCCCTGCAACAAAGTATCGTTTTAAAAAGGGAAACCAATTTTAATTCACTACTTAGCCTTACATTGGATCATTTATAGATAAAAAAAAATCATTTCGTTTTAAGCACGTCCTTATACTTCTGTTCATCATTTAAACGCGTCCGTTGGCGTATAAAATGATTATATTTGTATTGTATTTGTTGTTGTGTTTTACAGGATGAACATGGTCTTGTAAAGAGCTGACTGACGTGTCAACCGGAAGTTCTGTCGGAGTTTGGTAGCTTCACACCAAGATGGCCAGATCTCAGATGTAACGTATTGGATTAAATGTTTTTTATATAAACCTGCGACTTACGACCGCAAACTATATTTGATATCAAAAGGTAAATGGGTATTTCATTTAATTATATGTTTGTGCCGACGATTGCGTTTTAGTTTAAATGCAGTACACGCAAAACAGTGCTCAGTATTGCGTGAAATGATTTTTTTTAACTATGATCTCAATCCCGGTTGTCATGTGAACCGTGCGATTCGAGTACGAATAATTTTTCTGTTGCGTTGTTAAACGTGTTTAATAATTATTTCTTACAAAACCTCCATATTAAAACGTGTACTCATAATAAAAAAATACATGTATGCTCTAATGCATCGTTTTGAAGAACGCGTTTGTTCTAAAGATGGATACAGTCGAACCTTGATATTTTAAATAATATGAGGTATAGTTTAAAAAATGTGTTGTATCATTTAATTGTATATATAAACTAAAGTTATAAATAATGATGCAAGTAATCGTAATCATACGTACACGAATAAACATTCTCAGTGCCACCCAGGTAAAACATTCGAAAAATTAACAGTTAAACGTTACGCGTTTTCAAAGCGCATCCATTTCTGTGTTTTATAGATTTACGAAAATTGTAATATATTCAGTATCCAGTGATGTGTAAAATTCAATTTGATTCAGTTTTGAAAATCTTGCGGAAGCCGTCACATCTGACGGGTTTAGGCGTGCAGTCTATTGAATTTACCTCCATCAAGTAATGAATACCACTGAATTTTGATGCGACCAGTCTACGTGAAATGTCACGTGACCTAGTCAATCAATAGAAGATCATATTAATTTTGACTCCTCAATCTTTTCAGGTTCGTATCAGCATAAATATTTCACATGGAGAATGCTTAACGAAAGTCAAAGTTTAAACGAAAATGTTATCTTTATTGAGGTTAAATGCACAGGGAGGTTATCCTGTTTGAAAAATAAATTAAATTTGGTAACAAGTTGCTTTAACAAGCTATATTGGGAAGAAAGTTTTATGGCTGCTAATTTTGGTGTCTTTAAATACAAATTAATCATTTTCACTTATCTGATAAAACTGTCATCAATTCCTTTTCATTATAGAAATTTTTAATTGTTTGAGATCTTACAAGTGCACGATGTCAATTCAACGCGATGGTTTGTGATTACTTACCGCAGCAAACTCGTGCAACCGGAGCAACGTATTGTTCGCACTCGGTAATGACTAGGTAAGTAGGCTATGCTTTCGATATATAACTTAGTGTTCTTATTTATAATGTTGCATCAAATTCAATGGATTGTATTGGTTCTTAGTATTTTTTTTTGTTTTAACGTTGTGTTTTTAGATAACATTAATTTCGTGTAAAATAGAAATATTATTATATTTAAAATGTATTTTTATTTATTTATTTCAAATGTATTTATTCAACATTTATTTACTTAACACCATTTTTTATTTCATATTTATATACTTATTTCCCATTTATTTCACACTTAATATATTCCACAATAGCGCATGCAGCTTAATTTTTGTTTGACAAAAAGGGCACATACATACGGACCCTGTAAATAACAAGCGGATCCGTTGTATTGTGGTAAATCACTGGTGACAGAACTCATGGGTCGCAGGTTCGACCCCCACTCGACCATAACTAAATAACTCGTATTTCGCATGAGACGTTGAACTCAGGTGCTGTGTACTAAGCGCTTCACGCTGGGCACTAAAAGACCAAGGTCGTTCAGGGGCCTCTCATGTATCTCGCGCTATCCCCCGCAGCCAAAATAACACGTGTTTTGGAGGCGATGGCCATTTGAGAGATTCAAGATGCATTCACTCAAAATCAACTTCATAAAACAGATATGAATGTTAAAAAAATAATAGCGACATTTCTGTAACGGTTCTTATGCTGGATTTGCTGTTAATTTATTAATTAATCAATCTTTGCTTATATCTACCTTAGGTGAACAATGCTCATTAGAAAATAAATAACGCCTTAAAAATATTTCAATTTAAATTATAAAATCAATTAAAACCTTTATAGTTTAAACTGTTTAAACTGTTGTAATGGTACAACATATCACTTTATACTGATAATACATAAGTATATAAAGCATGTGTGTGTGTGTGGATTTGTACACTTTTATTCATTTAAGGGACTTTTTAGAAAAACAAAATGAAATTGTTTTACTAGGAAAACTAATTTTAAATAATTACAGCAACAAGGAAAAAAAATAACCATCCTGGGGATCGATCCCGGAACCTAACAAAAGCTAACTCGCTACTACTATACCACGCCGGCTTTAAAGCCCCATTACTTCTCAAAATCAACGACCAAATGCTCGTTTTTATTTTTTTTAAATGGCATATTTAATTCCATTTTAATTTCCCGCAACGATATCTATCCATACGACACATGAACACTAACATGGTACCATTTTAGTGTTTGCGTGTCGTATGAATAGATATATTTGCGGGAAAATAAAATGGAGTTAATTGTGTAACAAATAAATAAAAACGAGCATTTTGTATCTACAAAAATCTATGATACCAAAGCACATCTAACGTTGAAATTTTGGCTATTGCATACGGAACACTGATTATTTATATGTTTACTTTATTTTACGAAATATATTACGAAATTGTCGTTGATTTTTTAGCGTTATAGAGGCTTTAAGCTATCTGAGGGTAAACATCTACCTTGCTTATACACTTTTTTGCCAAATTAACGCTTTATAAAAAGAATACGATTTCGATTGATTCTAACCAGAAAACGTACATATATATATTTTTAAATCTTGGTCGGGAGTGTCATTTCGCATGTTTGAATAGAATGGATACATGTAAATTCTATTTTTAATCTATGTCATTTTTTTGAAAATTGTAATTTTGCCAAACTGTGAAACAAGTCCCTCTAATACTGATGCTTAAATAATAAAAAAATGCGCAAAGAGCTATACCAACATTAAATTCATAGATGCAAATTAATTCTAAGACGATTGATTTGGTATGTTATCCTAAAATTTGAAGACGTAAAAACACTCAGATTATAAACATGTACTTTACTATTGTTGTACTTATTTACCATACATTTTATCATTTTTGGTGAATGAGAATGTTGCATTATTTTTTATAATCGGTAATAACTACATGTCAGTGTCTTTATAAACAATCTTTGTCATACTATTAAAATTTAATAATTTGTTGTTTTATTCTAGCAACACAATACATAGTTTGGAAAATGTGTCGCTATATTGTATTAAGTGCCTTTTCATGCAAATACTATAAATAATGTGATTGCAAAATCGGCTATAGTTAACCTGTAACAAGTTAATTACGAGTATGCTTTATGCAATACATGTAAGCAGCATATTATAAACACACGTGTTCTCTCATTGCAAATGGAACAAACAAAAACACATGCAAGAAATGTCGTTAAACAGACAAACGTCCCTGAAATAAATATTGAAATGTCAGGTTTGTTCTTTAAGAAAGCATGATGGCCAAATGCATAACAACGTGACTCTCGGATTCAAGATTGTTCCTCCGCCGCTAAGAAAACATCTCGGATCCTAGATTCTTCGAACTCACTAAGAAAACTTGTCTGACCAAAAATACGTAACTTTGACATACCAGGTAATCTCAGAAATTATAATCTGTACCGGGAATAAACGACCTTATATTGCCCCATGAGTTCACCACAAGAAACCTTATATAAGTGTATTTAGAAACAAACTTGTTTAAAAACATACATTTTTGTTTTCAATATATGCTATTCTCGTGAATAGAAATACAAATACCGGTAGCGAATATTTCAATATGTGAATATTTGAAACTTTAGGAAATACACATAACATTCTGTCGTTTTGCGAAATTTCTTTTGCTTAGTTTATATGATATATGGAGAGATGTTAACTATTATAGATTGGACAACATTTACATGTACTGGAGAAGTTGAGCACACTAACAAATAAATAGCAATACCATGCTACCGCAATTCAAATATAAATTTAATTAACATAAACAGTAAGTTTATAAATACAATTTTACCCTTTATTAAACACAATCGAGAAAAGCCGGGACCCGGGCTCAACCGGTATCTATCTCAATAAAGCTTGGTCTAAACCCAGCTACAACAGCTACGTCGAAAAACAACACAACAAACAAACAGACAACACAAAAACAAACAAACATAAAACATCAAACATTGCAGGGTTACGTATGCGGTGCGATGACCGTCCATGACAAAAGTGTTCCACGTGCCACATGACACACGTGTTCCACATGCCACATGACTCACGTGTTCCACATGCCACGTGACACACGTGTTCCATGTGACAGTATGCACCCACCACCATGTTCCGGTCCACCAACAATCATTAAAACAAAATTGTATTTCATAGAGAACGTTTGGCCACTGCGACAGCTGGGATGCGTAAAGCGGTATCTTGTCAAGTGACATGAAAGTTTATTTGCATAAGCTGTTACCGAAAACCATCCATTAACGTATTCAATATCGTCTTATTTTAATAATAATTCGTATGTTAAGGAGCGGGCAATAAAAACGGTGGCACAGAAATATGAATATTATCATTACTTAAAAGAGGATGATGTGGAGTATAGCCAAATGATTCAGATTCAAGTATATAAATATATGAGCCTCGCTCTGAGAAAAAGGGGCCATATGCGTGTGCGTAAAGTATCATACAAGATTAGCCTTTGCAGTCCGCGCAGGCTAATCAGGGACAAAACGTTCTGCTTTTATGTTATTTTCCGTTTAAAGGAAGGCTCTATTTTGCGAAATTCCAGTTTAAACGGAAAGTGTCGACTCTCATTAGTCTGTGCGTACTGCATTAAGTACGTTAGTTCAATGATTGATTATGTGCCCATCTTTACAATCTTCGAAATAGAATTAATTATTGACATTGACGTTTAAATTAAACACGTATACTGACTGTTTTAAACCAATTATTAAACAAAGAAAATTCCAAAGCTTGAAAGAGAAATCAAAATGAACATAATAGCATCACACATTACAAACACCAAATAGGAACGCTACAACAATAAAATTTGCGTAATATCTACAAACTTTTGAATTATGCATGTACTGTAACAGTAGAGAGTGGCCAGACCAGTTGTGTATCATCGGCTTAAATTTAACCACTCGGCAGAAATAGTGAGTGCTTTCCCCTATAGATGAAGAAAGCAGAGTGTATATTTAATTGAGAGAAAAAGTGTCGAATGTCTACAATTCGAAGAGACACACATGAACGTAGTTTTGAATGTGGTTACACAGGTACAAAAATTGCGACCTGAATCGTTTGTTGATATATAACACACGGACGAATACTGTACCTCCCCATATTTTGATTGTTGCTCAGAAAGCCGTGAGCTTTACCGGCGTTTGGGCTACAATCAAACACTGTCGGAGATATACAAACAACTCTTATAATTACCAAGGAATGGCAGGAAAAAAAACACGAGGACAGAGATGGAAATGCAAAGACGGAATATTGGACAAAATGTATCTGTGGATCTTTAGACCAGGATTCAAATGGTGACCAAGTAATCGAAACGCAAATAGCAAATATGGACCAGAGTCCATTAACCGTCAGTGGGCAAGTAAGCTTGATCACAGACAAGAGTTAAATAACATACACATGGACGGAATGCAAAGGTCGACACATGGATAAAAATGAAAAAAGTGAACCTATGAATCTGAATGCAAAGGTGGACATATAAATCAAATCGGAAATGTGGCCCTATGGATCTGAATGAAAAGGTGGGCATATAAATCAAATTGGAAAGGTTGGTCTATGGATCTGAATTCAAAGGTGGGCATATACATACAATTGGAAAGGTGGGCCTATGGATCTGAATGCAAAGGTGGACATATAAATCAAATTGGAAAGGTGGGTCTATGAATCTGAATTCAAAGGTGGGCATATTAATCAAATTAGTAAGGTGGGCCTATGGATTTGAATGTAAAGATGGGCCTATTGATCAAATTGGAAAGGTGGGCCTATGGATCGGAATGAAAAGGTGGGCATATAAATCAAATAAGAAAGGTGGGCCTATGGATCTGAATGTAAAGATGGGCCTATACATCAAATTAGAAAGGTGGGCATATGGATCTGAATGTAAAGATGGGCCTATTGGTCAAAGTGTAAAGGTGGGCCTATGAATCTGAATGTAAAGGTGGGCCTATAAATCAAATTAGAAACGTGGGCCTATGGATCTGAATGTAAAGATGGGCCTATTGATCAAAGTGGAAAGGTGGTCCTATGGATCTGAATGTAAAGGTGGGCCTATAAATCTAATTAGAAATGTGGGCCTATACATCAAATTAGAAAGGTGGGCCCATGGATCTGAATGTAAAGGTGGGCCTATTGATCAAAGTGAAAAGGTGGGCCTATGGATCTGAATTTAAAGGTGGGCCTATAAATCTAATTAGAAAGGTGGGCCTATGGATCTGAATGTAAATGTGGGCCTATACATCAAATTAGAAAGGTAGGCCTAAGGATCTGAATGTAAAGATGGGCCTATTGATCAAAGGGGAAATGTGGGCCTATGGATCTGAATGTAAAGGTGGGCCTATAAATCTAATTAGACAGGTGGGCCTATGGATCTGCATGTAAAGGTGGGTCTATTGATCAAAGTGGAAAGGTGGGCCTATGGATCTGAATGTAAAGGTGGACCTATAAATCAAATTAGAAAGGTGGTCCTATGGATCTGAATGTAAAGATGGGCCTATTGATCAAAGTGGAAAGGTGGGCCTATGGATCCGAATGTAAAGGTGGGCCTATAAATCAAATTAGAAAGGTGGTCCTATGGATCTGAATGTAAAGATGGGCCTATTGATCAAAGTGGAAAGGTGGGCCTATGGATCTGAATGTAAAGGTGGGCCTATAAATCAAATTGGAAAGGTGGGCCTATGGATCTGAATGTAAAAATGGGCCTATTGATCAAAGTGGAAAGGTGGGCCTATGGATCTGAATGTAAAGGTGGGCCTATAAATCAAATTAGAAAGGTGGGCCTATGGATCTGAATGTAAAAATGGGCCTATTGATCAAAGTGGAAAGGTGGGCCTATGGATCTGAATGTAAAGGTGGGCCTATAAATCAAATTAGAAAGGTGGGCCTATGGATCTGAATGTAAAAATGGGCCTATTGATCAAAGTGGAAAGGTGGGCCTATGGATCTGAATGTAAAGGTGGGCCTATAAATCAAATTAGAAAGGTGGGCCTATGGATCTGAATGTAAAAATGGGCCTATNATAAATTTATAATATAAAGTTCACTTTGCACCAGTATAAATTGACCATATGACAATAATGCAACATGAACCTTCATGCTAAAGAGGCCCCATGGAACAGAGTCCCCAAAATGAATTAAACAATTTAATTTGAATCATGCATGTGTGGACACACGGACCAGAATGCAAGGATCGAACCACATAACGAATTGATAGTGTGTGGATGTTTACCAAAATTTAGGGTGTATTTATCTCATGCGATATGCTAGGGTAGCAACACAGATCTGAATTCACTGACAGAATTATAGCGTAGCGTAGCGGATGAAAATTGATATAGACTACTCTATGTGGCACCCAACAATTGAGGATGCTGTAGGCTAAATTATACATTATGAAATATGCAAATTTCTGAACAACAATAGTGAAATAATGAAATACAAAAAACAAGTTAACCAGAAAGTTAAAAATATCAGCAAAATCATTAATATATGAATTAATGATGATCAATTTCAGTATATCCGTTAGCTAGTATTCATTGCATAATGATATGAAGGGCAAAGACTGCAGTCAAATTGCAGAACATATTCGCATTGAACAAACAAATGCCATGCATGTGCTGTGCCTGACCACACACTCGAAACACAATGGGCTGCATAGGCACACCCGTGAGCCAGTAATACAACAGGCGCTCCTTCAGGTTGAATCCTGTTTCCAGACCGAGTGCCCGTACCAGACTCGCCTACCAATCGATCACCTGAATGCGAGAGATATAAAGGGAGAAAGATGCATAATCTTCTAGCCGTGCACTCGCCAATCATCACGCTCATTACTATCAAAAGACTTAATACAAGATGTCGCACGATGCTGTATAATGCCTTGAATAGCTGAGTTGATGAAAACCTTTCAATGGCGTGTCGCAGAAAGCGGCTTTATCCGTGAATTAAAATGATTTTCTTGTATGAATTTTCCATGCAAGAAATATCGCGAATAAAGAATTATTAATTATAATGAATTGATCGATCACTAAAGATTGTATGGAGCTCTTTGCAGGTAAATTCTAAAGAGCGCTGACTATGTAAGTTTTACATTGTAAGTTCACGCGAAGACTTGGAAAATGTAACGCTAAACCTTGGGTTAAAGGTGGCAGGTATTATATCTCATACATTTTAAAATAAAATCAATACATTTTTGTCATTAAAAGTTATATGCAAATAATTCCTTTTGCTTTCCCTAATACACGATCAATATTTGACTAAAAACTATGGTTAACAGTTTTAGTATGATTTATGCAGTAAACATCAAACTTGTCATAAGTTATGTATGGCAATGAGCAACCTAGTTACCGGGTCGTGGATCACTGCGACTGTTACATATAAGTCTCGCTCTGTGAAAAGCGTGTTTAATGCATGTGCGTTAAGTGTCGTCTCAGATTAGCCTGTGAAGTCCTCACAGGCTAATCAGGGACGACACTTTCCGCTTAAACTGGATTTTCGTCAAGAATAGCCTTCCTTTCAACAAAAATACAATACAAGCGGAAAATGTCGTCCCTGATTAGACTGTGCGGACGCAGATCTCATAGTTTTAGACAGCCATGATCATCAGGTCAAGGTCAGGATGCTTTCTTAAAGATTCGTCTTTCAATACATATTATCGGATATATTTTCAGCGCAGATAATTTTGCGAAGGAGAAATAAAAAGTGTTTCGGAACTGGTCTGTCAAATCTATATGAGCCTCGCTCTGTCAAAAGGGGGTTTCTCACAAATAAATTGTGTTGATAAGTATTCAAAGACATTTCTATCCACAATTAGCAATACAGAATTGTAAAAAAATATATGCATAAATTGTACGTGTTAAATATACATATGCTTTTTTTAATAATATAAAAATTATAATAGCTTAATATATCGCCCAATAATCAAGATATACACTTAACCTGATTGTTAATTTATATATTGCAAGTATTATTTAATATACATGTATAAAACAGCGAGGAAAAAACCAGACGTTAATTGCAATTAGTATTTAAGCAATTTTAAATAGTTTTGTACAGATGATTGCTGTGCTTGTCCCTGCATTTTCGTCTTTTTATGCCCCCGAAGGTGATCATATAGTGATTGCACTGTCCGTCTGTCCGTCTGAAATTCCGTCACACTTTGCGTTAAGGTTTCGAAAAATGTGGAAAAACACTTTGCGTTTAGGTTTAGAAAAATGTGGAAAAAGGGGGCATATGTCATCCTATGGTGACAGGTCTTGTTTCAAGTAATACTGATATGTTGAATCTAAATATATTTATACAAAGAGTAATTCAACTGGTGTATTAATATATGTGTTCAACTGGTGTATTAATATATGTGGATGTCATTGTAATATATCACCATCTATTCGGTGTAAACTTAGACAAAAACGTCTGATTCTTCAGTTGTTCTTCATTATATATGGAAGCCTTCATCGTATCTTTATGTACACCGTATATGTATGTACACCGTAACCTTGTATTAAAAACGATCAACAGCTCCCATATAACAACTTCTTTACAGGATAACGATTATTTTAATTGATATATTCTGTTATCCGGTAACAAGTACCTATCCAACTACTACTCAAGTTACTAATAAAATCGATCTGGAACTTGATGAATATAGTTATTACTTTTGTTTGTCTTTTCTTTAAACTAAAAATACATTTTGTTTTTAAAGACTTATTTCTTTTAAAAAATTCATCTACCTCTCCTGTGTCCTCATGTGTAATACCTCATCAACCATAAATGGCATTTGCACTGCATTTTCTTTAATACACTCATTTGTGTGTTTCGTCTCAATTATAAAACAAAGGTTAATGATTACAAAACGAATCGCTTGTGCATTGAATGATACATACCAAAATAGTTGCTCTATATCGAAACATCTATAAACAGATGTGCACAGACTGTAAAAAAACTGGGGTAAAAACGTTTATCTTTCTAAATCGGCAGACGGAAAGTCATGGCATATTTATATGAAAGGGGAGTAACTGGGCAAAAATAAATATAGAGTAGAACTTAGATTACAGCTTTCTAGCAATTAAACTGATACAATTATGTTATTTAAATATTTCAAGACGATTCTGTATGTTGAATATGGTTTTTGTATGAAAATGTCGATACGGTTAAAAAAATAAAGACATATGTTCTATAATTTCTAAGAAACTCACATTGCTCAATTAATAAATTGAACATTAAATCAAATCGTTAAAACATATAAATGTCTTATACTTTTACCATAGTTGTATAGACAAGTGTTGTGTTTTTAATTCCCAAATGTCTTAAAAAACATTTTAAGAAGAAATACTTTAACTTTCGTGATATTATTATTAATACCGCCCATACCGCTACATTTCAGTAAGAAATGAGCGTAAGAGATTAAATTTTAAGTCCGATTAATAAGTTTATCACTTATATTATAAAACATAAGGGAAAATACAAATAGTCGATGTTCTGTACAGTAGTCATATATATAGCCATATCAGTGATTAAAAAAATGTGGCCATTTTTGGCGCAATCTTGGATTTCTCAGCTCTCACAGCACTTTCGAACCAAACGATTTATCATAACGCAATCTACAGAGCCTAACGAACAATATAGTATTCGAAACCCTATGTTTATGATCGGAAACCTCTGTATATTTGCAATACTAATTAGACTTCGCTTAAACCAATTGCGCTTTAAAGCTTGTCCAACCAGAGACCTATATATAACACTCCCTGGTCCAACCTATGGATATAGAAAACTCACGATAAGAATATTAACATGTTAACATAAAAAGGGACAAAACAATCAGGCCCTCTATTTTAAAATGATTTTTATATCATTATGCATAAACCATTTTTGTATTATATATAGCTAGTTGTATTCGTTACCATAACCCGATATTTTTCAAATTCAGAATTTTGGGGGCCCTTCTAAGTGACATAGTCCCTTAAATACACAACGAGAACTGAAAATAGTACATACAGTATTCAGATGATTTTCGAACATAATATGAATAATATAATACATGTATTTAGAAATTTACGTGTACTTATTTAGTTTGGCCTAAAGTGCCTAGCATGCCAGAGGGGACACCCACCTGTTAAGTGGTCTTAATCACAGAAAAAATTGTAAACATTTGAAGTTAGACATTTAATTAAAACGACCATTTGTGGAACCTTATCGCCCTGACCAGTGCCAAACGATGCGGCTAGATGAGCATTACAAATGTACCAATGTTTCGTTTGCTTTCTCTCAGTCGGTAAACAAGTGTATGTTTACATGTTACTGAAGGGGAGAATACCCAATTGATCACAAACCACTGTAAAAAATAATAGTTGCTTCCCTTTGATCACATTCACAGATTTTTCTTATCTTTGTGGGGTAATTTCGGAAGTACAATGGGAAGAAGAAGAGAGAAGGGAGGGGGAGCATGGACACTTACACCCTCCCAGATGACCCAAAGCTTTTGTACTGTGTATTCCTTACGTTTTAAAATATCATAGAAAACGTTTATACATATATGTGTTGACCCTAATCTGATCAGTATTGCTTATCCAATAGAGTCAAGTTACCTTTAACGGTTCATTACCAATAGCGGATCACTTTGATGTTCAAGAATACCTATCACGATTGATAGTTATAATTTTTAGATGATACCTTGCAGACAGCATATTCAATGCATTTTCTTTATAACGCAATAGTTTTATCAAAATCGGGCACCTCGTTGTCAACAATTTTGGCGTGTGTTGCTGACATGTACATACGACTTTGATTACTTCCGTCTCGTTTCGAGAACGAGCTTGAACATTTAGCGCGGCCACATCTAATTACTCTGTTGGTAAGTAAGAAGCATATGCATATATTTAAATGCAAGTTAGTGGTCTTTCTGCCTGCAAAACACCATATCAGTTTTGTTTCGTTTTTAAGAGTTTGCACCACCGTAAAGAAAATGAAGAATTAGGGCAATAGCGGATCAAGCGTGTACTGTTTACATGAGTAAAAGGGGCTATCTCAATTGTTTGAAAATCCACCCAATTGTGAAACTGACATTACAAATACGTGTTTAGGCTGTCAGGGAATTGTTAAATCTTATGTTATGGAGAAAGTTTAAAAAATAAGAGCTTACTGTGTATGATACATATAGACATAATAACGATAAACATAAACTGTTGAAAATTGTTTCATCACAAAAAAGACTAATAGTGCATGTGTACTATAGAGTTTTGTATGAAATCGATGTAGACCTACTTATTAAACTTTTTTAACAGCATCATCATTAACTGAATTAAGATATATTGCCAAAACATACTCTTGTGTGGGTGTCGGCATAAAAAGTTAGTAGTATATAGTATATATGTATTTGTCTGTTTCAGGTCGCCACTGAAGAGGCTAAGTGTTCAGCTGCAGCCACCAGTCACTCGATCACTTTTTATCCATATCAACACACCCAGCAACTATCATGATTGATAATTCAGTTATTAAGGGTAACCATGTGTATAAAATTAAACCCCTTGTCACAGACACTTACTTTCTTATTGACCGGGAGTATACAAACCATGTAGATAAGAATGCTTGTCTTGTGTAGATCCCTGCCATTTACTAATGTACCGGTAATATGTATTTGCATATAATGGTCACATATTAAAACAGGCATTTTAAATTGTAAGATATTGCTGGCTTGTCTGTAAGCCATATTCCAGGCACAATGTCTGGCTGCTTTTCCAGAACATTGGACTTTGGACTTTTTGTATGTGATTGTTGCAGGAGAGCCTTATCTGAGCGTCCCACCATGGCCTGTCCCACATGAGAACGGAGGTTGCATTGTTATGCCTGGTTGATATGTTGTTGTTGATGATGCAGAAAGAACTTTTGCCAGTCTTATAGAAGCACGTTCCGATATGGTTGAATGCAAAGCTATGCAATTATCAATTCTTTGATAAGTTTCATTCTTTGTAACTTTCTTTGTATGATATAACGTCTCAAGTATGTGTAAGTCCGTTTTGAGATATTGTGTACCATTCCCAAAAGTTATACCCGTTTCGTATGGGCAATTTGGGTCAAACATTATTTATATCTCTTTATATCTCGCCTGTGTTCTTAACTGGGTCATGTCATTGTGGGGTCAAAAATAGATCACTAACAAAGGTTCTCTTATTTGCATTATCTCTCATGTGTACCAAATTTAATAGCGCAGATGTTGTATTCGTGAACATATTATAAAAGTACCCATTCATAATATAATTTGCTTGCAAATTCTTGTTGATGTTGAAGGCATATATTGATTGTCCAGTCAAGACGACTGCAAAATAGATATGTAACTTTTATATCAAGCATAACACTCCCTTCCTAAAACTCTCTGAAACTTACACAGTTTTTGTTTCTTACCATGTCTTATGCACCCATATAACCTAACATTACCTCTACCTTTACCTAATTTTGACTGAGAGTAATTCAAATAGGCTTTTTCTTGGTTAAGTAAATTTTACTGTTTCGTCTGGCACAAACACCGATTGATACAAAACTTTAATACGTACACAGTTGTTGCTGATAACCATCACCATTCCACCCATATCTTAAAAACCCACTTTGGGCTTGATCGTCCAAAATTTTGACTGTGGATTTCGAACCGCATGTTCTAATCAGCCTGTCTTGCTAAATCCATTGCATTATTTTATAATACGTTTGAATGACATATCTCATATCTCATCAAAAAGAGGCGAGAGTGTGTATCAATCATAGATTCGATACACAAACCTCCAGCCTTGAGAAAAGAACCTTATTTGTTCTCGATGTTTTCCCACAGAAGCTTGGTGAAAACTGGATATGGGCAGCTATAAGTCTCATGAAATGAATTGAAAAAAGCCTCTCCGCAGCTATTGTTTTCGTTTCCACGAGGTTTATGTCTTTCTGTAAAGGGGCATTGTTATGTATGAGTTTTTTTTTGGTAAATTGAATGTCGCGCACCTTGAAGTTGATAGACACACAGCAGACTACTTCAAAACTCATTTCATCTTAAAATTAGCCGAATCAATTGCTTGATAGGCAATCCCTTAAGAATCAAATATCCATATCCATATTATGTAAATGTTTACAGTGCAGGTTTCTTCATCATAATGGTCATGTTATTTCTATATTCAGTAACCTTTATGCTATAGTCATATTATTATTATTATTATTATTATTATTATTATTATTTGCCTCAGTTTACATGAAAGAACTTTGTTTGAATGTATTGTGTGTGAAAGTTTCCTGACTATCTTTCTTGGATTACATTTATGATTTATAATTAAACAAATATATTTGTGTTTGCTGTATGACTGACTTAAGTCAGAAACTTTTCTGGTTGGAACATAGTTGAGTGTGGCATCATAACACACCTTGTAAATTATGTAGTACCAGTTTTATTACGATGTGGCGCCTACTGTTTTCACATGTGTTGTAAATCACATTTTATGGTCAATTTTTGCTATTAATTTGTAAATGTGAACAATAAATATTGTGTATATTTTGACTGTATGATTAAAGCGGGACTGTACGATTTTGTCAAATATTTATGATTTTTTTTAAAATGTGTTAAAAATTAGTATACATTTATGTCAATATAAATTAAAATAAAAGTTAAGAAAAACATGTGTCGAAAAATGCGAAATAAGCCAGATATTTAAATCTGAAAGCTTAAATGGCTGGAAGCCAAATAAGCCAGCATGTATATCATGCATGTACGATGTGAATCTAAATTTAGTTTTACGTATCAAGCCGACTGTTGACGAATGCGCAGAGTAGTTGATTTGTTTCAAAATGGCGCAGCCCATGGATTTAATCAAGCGTAAATCTAGCAGACGAAAAAACCAGATAAGACGGATAACGCTAAAAAATACGACACAAAACCAACAAAGAGTGTATATAGGCTCATGTATAGAAAGTTCTTTGTGTAGTTCGGGAAATCACGATTAATACCGGAATTATCCGTAACTCTCCGATGCTAATAAAAAGACGAATGCTTCGGTTATTGTAGGATAAAATGTACGAAATATCTTCGTCACAATCGGCTCGGGGCGCTAATTTGTTTTAGCTGCATTTTATGAAATTCGTCTTCAATGTAAAAAACATCTTGCCTATTTTGTGTTATTGTAACATATTATTATCATTATATTACAATTTAACACATCTCAAAATCGTACAGTCCCGCTTTAAGACTACATGCAATTAAACTGTGTGAAAGAAGTAAGTGTGTTGTTCAATTAAACAAAATGATGTGGTGCTTATAATATGTTCGGTTCCAACTCATTTAAATGATGTGGTAGTGTAGTGGATATGTAGACCACATATTGATTTAGAGGTCATTGGTTCAATTAAACAAAATGATGTGGTGCTTATAATATGTTCGGTTCCAACTAATTTAAATGATGTGGTAGTGTAGTGGATATGTAGACCACATATTGATTTAGAGGTCATAGGTTCAATCCCCACTCTTGGAAGTTTCTCAGAATCTTCAGACACAACAAGGACTGGTTTTACTCAAGAAGCAGACTTAAGAGTGTCTCATCAAGTTGGCTTCCCATGCAATCAAGCGTAATAAAATATGTTTAAACTAAAAAAAATATTGATTATTATGTGTATGTATAAGATGAATTACATGTACATGTATGTTAATGAATGTGCGCAAAGGAATTTATAATCATGCCAACTTAGATTGTAATACATGCATACACAGTACATAAATGTTTTACTAGATCTATCTTCCAGACTGGCTAAACGAATTAACAATCAAATATCGGCTTATGGTCTAATCGTATTACATGGTTCAGACATGGTTATAATCAACAAAAATAATTGCCTGTGAAGTCATATTAAACATGGAACGTTTGCCAATCGATGTGAGTATATTAAAGAGATTTTGAACAATGTTAAATCTTAATTTTGTAGCATACCACAGTCAACTAGTATGCAGACGTAGATCATTCTTTTTTATGTTTGTCCACGGTTGCTTACTTTACTTTAAACATATTTTATTTCCAAATAATGACATTGTACAAATATATACATTGGTCCATACATACATAATGGAAAACGGGTTAGACCTGAAGTTCTTCAACATTATCGGGGGTCTTTCCCTTGCGATATTTTAGCATGTCGTTATGGTGACAGACATACATAAAATATTAATGATGTCATTTACACAGTATACAATGGAGAACATAAATCGCAATAATTATATTTATTATATGTAGACAACAGTACGACTTATAATAACAGTTGTTACCAAGAATAGTAATACTAATAGTAATAACAAAAAAAAACAATAATAATGATAATTTAGAAAATATACAGATATCTTATACAATAAAGGATATTAATAATGATAGTAATAATGATGGCTTTTCCAAGGATTGTAGTTAATCAATTGAATAATCATGCACAAATGTGTTTATATACTTTGGTATATATTCACCAATGAACCGATTGACAAATCATGCAACATCGTGTTTTATTAACTAATAATCTACCAATGAATTTTTTAATAATGATGTTTTATTTTCCATTTATATATTTACCGATGAAGCAATTGAATAATCATGCAACAATGTCCTTTATTTACCATTTATAAATTATTCAATGGACCACTTGAATAATCATGTAATATGGTGTTTTATTTAACATTTATATATAACCAATAAACCGCTTGAATGACCATGCAACACTATTTTTTAATTTCTATTCACATATTAGTCAAGAACGAATTCATGTTTATGCAACATTGTGTTTCATTTACATATTTACCAATGAACCAATTGAATAATCACGCAACAGTGTGTTTTATTTACCCTTTACATATTTACCAATCAACTTATTGAATTATCATGCAAAAATGATTTGTATTTACCTATTACATATCTACCTGGATCGATTAACAATCAGCCAATTGCATAATAACGCAAGGATGTGTTTTATTTGTCATTTGCATATTTACCAATTGAAAAGTCGTGCAACGTGAATTGATAGAAATATTATCAGACAATAAAGTTGTATTTATAATTGACATTTTTACCCTTAAATGGTGATTGACAAGTGTACATGTATATAGATAAATTTAAGTGCCATAGTACATATGTACCAGTCGTAGTGTTGGTACAGGAAGAACTGGAAATATTGGTAATCAGCCTATATGTATACTTCATGTCATAGATATCCGTAGATATCCGTACTCTCATATCATGTACTGGAGTTGTTTTTTCAATTACACCTTCTAGCTATGGCCCTACGGGTTACTTGGTTCATTTATGTACAGATAGCTCAAAGTATTAATGCAGAACCACGGTTATTGTCCATCGGCTAATATGTGCCCTCAAGTAATAATTCTAGGGTAAAAGTGGCCACTTATTGTTCATCCACTAATATGAGCAGATCGTATTTGCCGCTCGCGCCGTTACGGTAGCCTGCCAACACGCCCTTGTCCCACTTGACACTAGCATAGTTGTTCTTGCTTACCGTCCTGTGGAATAAAACAAAAGCAAGCTCATTTACAGATCAATATGATGTTATCATAATAATATCTCAACATGGATTGTGTGTGAGTTTCCTTTACTTCACGTACGTCACCTTTCAGGAAGTTTACTCAGAAAACACTTGCAACGTGTTGGTTTCCCATGTACGTTATCTAGGAAGTTTACTTGAAACTGGATTTCTTTAACGAAAGTTGGTAGAGCCAGAATAAACACCAGCTTGTATGTGTGCATTGTTTATGGATACAATCTAATTTAGATTTCAGCTGGGGCCATTATGTAATGTGTTAAACTCTATTGTCGAGATATTTTCATGTATATTGTTTATTTCAAAGGCCGTATTATCATGACTATTTTAGATAGCCATGGTGTTAATTAAATTTCATGCAACTGGTGTAGGTATGATTGTAATTACATGCGAGAAATGCTGATGTCCAAAATTTTAATCGAGAATGTACTGTTTAGGAGACTGCCTGTGTTTTGCAGATGGTGACAAAATAGGAATATTTCACAGTTCTAAATTGTTTTCGTCCGTCGATTTGCCCAGGGTCACTCTAGTCATCTAACCCAAGGAATGATGGGACTGGCTTTGTATGTGTGTGCGCACGGAATGTTATTGTGCAAGGCGTCATGGGGTGAGCGGGATGTCTCCAGGAGAGTTGGAAGCACGGGCCTTTCGGATTGACCTATTCTTCTCAACGGCAGTTATTCTGTTCGCCTCATATGTCTTGGCGCCATTGTAGATGTAAGAACGCAAGGTGGCGCGATCCATCGCAGATTGTTCCCAAGCGTCTTGCTTGATAATGTTGTCAAAGAGCTCGGCCCACCTCAACCGGATCATCTCTTTCTCTGTGATGAGAGTTTTGCCGTTTGCACTGAGGGAGTTTGATCCTTTAGATGTGGGGACGTACACCTCTTTCAGGGCGTCGTAGAATTTCGTATAATCAATTTGGGACCTTCTTCCCAGACGTTGTTTGGGCTGAATGTGTATATTGATCTTGGTGATGATGAGGCGGTGATCGGTCCAGCATGCGGCACCGCACATGGACTTGGTCACCCTTACATCATGCCTGTCACTCATTATCACGATAACATAGGCACGAAGATGCCAGTGCTTTGAGCGACGGTGCATCCATAACGTTTGGTTAAGGATATGGATGCAGAATATCGTGTGTGGTATTGGTAGTTCATGATCACCGCATGTCTGGAGCCACAGAAGACCATGGCCGTTGCAGTGATCTACTCCATGGTGTCTTAGGACTCCTTCCCATGCAATATTGTCAGCGCCATTCTTACGTTGAAATCACCTAACATAATGAGATTGTCCGCCTTTCCCTTTCGAGCGTCGGTAATGACGGAGTGAATGTCTTCGTAGAACTTTGTTTTCACTTCTTCTGGGTAAGTCATGGTTCGGGCGTAGGCGTTGATGGTAATAAAATGCTTCCTTCCAGTCATCAATGGGAGTTTTATTGTCATGAGCCTGTCGTTCACTGCCTTATGAAGGTAAGCCAGCTTTCCAACAAGAGTTTCCCTCGCTAGTTATACCATTCAAGAGATACGTGTAGCCTGAGCCTCTTTCACAAAGCTCTCCTCCTGCGAACCTGGTCTTACTCGGGGCAGCGATGTAAATACCGCATCTGAAGAGTTCGCTCACTATCAGGGCTGTCCTCCAATGTTGTCTGTCGGTATTGGCCCTGTCCAGAAGTGTTCGCACATTCCATGCGCCTAATGTGAGAGGAATTGTCCTCGCTTTCTGCGTTTTATTAGTGTTTCGACTGCTTGTTGTAGGGTCCCCTGCAGCCGCGGTAAGCTGGCTAGGAAAGTTCACCTTTTCTAGCCTCTTCCTGTTGCCTCGGAGGTGAGCATTCCTAAAGAAGGCTGCTAAGTCGACTAGGTGGGCTGTCGGAATCCACTGCTGCTCCGTGTCAGCGAAGAGTGACCCAATGACCTAGACCGCCTGTGTGCAGGATTACTGCTTCTACGTACAGTGTGCCCACTTCTCCCGCTTCGTCGTTTGCCCGTCGCCACAGGACTTGTTGGAGATAGATGGGGTGAGAAGGATGACCGATCGATCTCACTCTCTCGCCAAAGACCATCTTGATCCAGCGGCAGGACATAGTCGAGACGGCTGGAGGCCGAGGCGGGTGCAGCGGATGGCCACGATGTCCTTTGTGTGCTGTCGTGCCTGTAGCGTGCTACACCATTTTGCTGAGAATCGCCTTTTTGCCCGTTTACAAACTGGTGGTTCTTACTCGCCTAATCCAGTCTTCTCGTGCTTAGGTAGACATAACTAGATTACAGAGGGTTTTGCTACCCGTCAGATATCCTCACGTGGTTTCGCCGGCAAGTCGAAGCCGTTTTCGGGGTGTTACCACTGCGCACGTTACAGTTCCTTGGAGCTACTAGTGATAGCTGTGTAAGAAGTGGGGACTCATAGTGGACGAACTACCCCCTAGAGAGCACGACGTGTCCGAGGTCTTACCCCGTCATGATCACCGCATACACCCCACAGCTTCTAAATATATTTTTTTCAAAGGGAAAAAACTAGTGTTTTTTACTACATTCCTAAAAAAGTATTCGCCTTTATTATAACAGAAATGTTATTTCACCAAAGAAATTCCCACACGATTTATAAAAAAAAGATAACTCCATTCCTTACGCACTTCATTTTATATTGTAGATTCTGGCATGTTTTCTAAGGATTCACTATGTAGAAAATGTCAATACCAAAATAAAATGTATATTGAATGAAGAAAGCGTACTGTAACGAAACAAAACGACCTTGAAGATGATTTTTTTAATACCGGGACTGGTTGGATATTTTTACTAAACGGCACACAGGTCACTAGTGCTTAAGATCTATTAAAGAATAGAATCTATGATTCTGAAACAGATCGTATAGGAATAAACGATTTGAGGGATTGTGTAGTTAGAGTGTGTAAACATTAGAAGTTATTGTGGAGACTGAAATCCCGTTCCAGATCTAAACAAATGATATGATTAATGGACTGTTGTCATCCAGCGTCCTCAATATACCGTGTCACCATATCTCCAGTCCGCACCGCGCACGACCCTGGTCCCGACTTTGATGTGCTTCTCAAGGTCGCTCCCAAATAACGGCCTTACGCGGTATCCGTTCGCTGACTTTGGTTGCTGTCCTGAAAATGGAGCTTGTATGGATATTGGTATGGTTAAATGTGATCTTGTTAAACATTTTGTATCTTCTATGGATAATGTTTAAACTTATGTATCAAGCTCATGATATACTCATCACGTTTAATTATATTATAATTAAATAAATATATTATGTTGCCGATATGTCCTGTCAAAAAGAGGACATGCTGTATTTATTCAAATTTTACAGGAGCCGATGTCCTTTTAAAAAGTTGCCTAGCTTGTATTTGACTGGAAAAAAAGAAACTGTTTTGTGCATGGATGTTCACTTGTTTAAATGTATAGCGTATCCTTAAAATATGAATGAACTTGGTATCGAAGTTTAGGTTAAACATTCAATTAAACTAAAGTGTCTTTTTTTTAAAGTTTATTTAATAATTTGATATTCCTCTGATTTTTGGAATATATTAATTACGTGTTCTGCGAAAAGTTGTTGATTTATTTTATTTAATCTACAATTTATACTTATGTAACTTTTTTTTTCTACGATGTTTAGTTTTGGTTTTATGTAAAACTTGTTTCAAGAACTATAGAACTCGTGTTTTGTATCACATTCCATACAAGAAAAAAATCAAATATAGGAACTTCGTGTTTCTTGTTTTCATACAATGTATATTTGCTATATTTGAAGTCTTCCGTTCTTTTAAGATATATATTGTTTAAAGTTTATCAGCCACCTTAGCACAAAGTGATCAATGTTAACCATTATGGCAAGTGTTTCTCGTACATTTGTATGCGTTTTTCCGTTTCCGTTTTTCACGGGAGTGATCCTCTTAAAAACAAAAAGATATTCTGGAGGCCGTTTTATCAACAGATCTTATCTTAGCGGATCTTGTCTTAAATCCTTAACCAAAGATCTATCAATATATAAAGATAAGCGTTATTGGTTTTTCACGGAAATTCACCCAGCAACGAGATTTCAGCAAAGATCTATCACTATACAAAGATAAGCGTTATCGGGTTTTCACGGAAATTCACCCGGCGACGAGATTTCAGCAAAGATCTATCAATATAATGTACATTGATAGATCTTTGGTACTAACGATAAGCGAACGACCGGATCTTACGAATTTTACGTAATATCACGCTAAGATCTGTTGATAAAAAGGCCTCCCGGTTGTTCCAGTCTGCTGTATATGTAAGTTACCAGAGCTGATATATACCTTTAAAGTGTACACTTAAAAATATTTAAAAAAAAACGCGAGGTTTGGAATTTGTTATGTAACTTCATATAGGGGTCAAAATTGAAGATGCATGGCTCGGAGGTTTGGTATTTGATAGGTATCATTATATAGTGGTCTTCTACAAAATGTATTAATATCTTGACTGTGTGGTCAAAATGGTTGGTACTTTCTTGGTAGGAAAGCTGCATAATGGGATCGTTCTGGGAGTAAAACATCTTCCTTTTTGTAAAACTTTTAACATTTTCTAGCTTAGATCTAGCTAGTGGCGAAATGTGAATTCATGCGAGCAATTCACGGCCATCGTGGCCATTTTGTTAACAATACTAAATTAACCATACTTACTAATGCAGCACCTGTCAGTTTTATTGTTCATAAAATGTCATTGAAACAGACTCATTAGTTCCAGTTATATTGCACAACAATTAAAATGTCATATTAAAAGAAATATCAATGACTTAATATTTATTATACTTTTAGGGTTGAACTATTGTCCATACAAAGTCATTTTAGCAGAACAACCTGACAATAGTTCAACCTTTAAAGAATAATAAATATTAAGTTTTATCAAATTTACTCTACAAAGCTTTTAGAGTGATAACACGGTGTTTTTTTTAACATTTATCAGGAGGTCCTAGTTTTTGGCCACGTGTGACACATATTTGAGGTTGGCAAAGATATTGTTTAGATACATATTCTGATCAAGTTTCGTCAATATTGAGACAAGAATGAGGCTTATTGAATCATAACACTTTTGTCTCCAATTTTACCTTGTGACCTTTGACCAATCAGACACAATTCAAACTTGGCCTTAATACTGTCATGCTAAAATGTTGCAACACTTACCGAACGACGCCATACATAGAGTGTAATTAATTATTTTTTCCTCGGTTTGTCGATAAGTCTTTCTTCATAATTAATCTTATAAGTGACGTTTACTTTTTCTGACATATACATTAATACATTCATTTTGTCATCACAAAGACTCGTCCTTATTTGCGGGAGCCCTTAGGGAGTTACCTGTCGGAAGAAATTATTATCAACCTTCTGTAGCTATTTCTAATTAATCATTTTACATCAATAAGCCATGCATATAAAATAAGTTCATTTATGTATAAGAATGTATGTGTGAGTAATAATTGTTTCATACATTACGTTGTTAATGGTTTTTCGGTTATTTTCTGTTCAGTGTTTTTTATTGTCTACGGTCATATGTTTATGTATATGATAGTTCGCTAACAGTACTATACTAACCTGACAGATCTGTGCAGCACTATTCAGACTTTGTTTTCAGCTCTTCAATCACTCTCAAAAAGCCATCCAGCTTGTTCGCTTCCCCATCCAGTCTTACGATATTCTCATCTGCCTTGCCAATCCTCGCACTCAGCTTGTTGTGTTCGGAGATCACCGACTGGGAAAGATTATTCATTAGATCGAGCACGAAGACTCTCATTTCGTTCCGATCTACGGGTTGCGAATCGAATTTCGATATACCGTTCAGGTGCGTCTTCAGGTCCTTATAACCTTTTGTCATAACATTTGCGGTTTCTTCAAACGTCTTTTGTAGCGCTTTTACTCTATCGCCGCATTTGGCTTCAATGTCTGCGTTTAACTGGAAAAGCAGTTCGGCTTTTAAGTTGTTGATCAGTTTGTTCCTTTTTTCTTCGTCTTCCTTGTCTCCGAGTTTGTCGACTTTTCTTTTAATTTCGGACTTTTCCACTTGAATATGGTTGACAGTTGTAGATAATCTCTCCAGTCGGCTTTCATGCGTCGTTAACGTGCTTTTCAGGTCTGTAATATCTTTTTGACTAACACATGTCTTTCCCTGTCCTACAAATAAAAAACTTAACTTAAACTATTTCTAAACCTTCTTCTCTCATAACGATCGAACCATTAACTTGACTGATTTCAATAATAGGCGCTCTGATAATTGATTTACTATGAACTTGAATTATTACCATACTCTTTACTCTGATAATGACCAAACTATGAACGTGAATTACTTCAATACTCCGTACTCTGATAATGACCTCACTGTGAACTTGATTGTTTTATGTACCCCGTACTCTGGTTATAACCTCACCTTGGACTTGAATTATTACTATACTCTCTATCTCTGAACTTGAATAATTACTATACTCTTTTCTTTTAGTATTTCTGTTCTCTAATGGTGATCCAACTGTGTCCTCAATGTCCTCGTATTAATTCTTAATGAACATAGTTTCCTATACTCTATTCAAGCTTGTTTTTTTTCTTTTAATCAACCCCTGTCGATCCGTGTCATAGTAAACATAGTTGATTAGTAATACTTTATTTCAATACTTGTATCGTGGCACAACTATGCCGACCCGTATATTTCTTTCTTTTTTTAATGATCTTATTCTTTGTAAATTTGTTTTTATTACGGTTAGGCCACAACAAATCGATCAGACGTTCGTCGATTTTTCCGCAACTAAAATTCGTACAACAACAAAAAATACCGGATATTATTTAAATATCCATTTAAAAAATAATTCTACAATGTATTAATTTTACATTTGAAATGTTTAGAATATACATTGAAGAATCAATTCATGTTCAGATAAGACTGACGGCCCTTACTTTACCTTCAAGTGGATGAGATTGATACTTGAAACACTTAATATTTGATTAAAATAGTACATGGCTTGAACACGAAATTGTGCAAATCACGAGCATATGGTCCTCTTGTTTATTCTGCAATTTCCTAACCGTGTTTTTTCTTACCATAGTCGATGAATGGTTCGATAATTAAAGACCCATCGCTGGCGTTGCCCATGCTGACCATAATCTGATCGACGTTCATCGTCAGTTCCAAGATCTAGAGCTTCATGTCGCTGATATCGCGGTCGACAGAACTCTTGATTATCGTAAGCCTTCTGTTCAGCTGTGCCACGTCATGCGTCTGTCCGGTCACGTGACGGGACGTCATCAGGACGATGAAGAAGCAGACGACACTGGCGATGTGTCGTGACATGTCGACTGTTTTTACCAATCCTTTTAGTTCCGTTATAGATGTTTAAATTGTTTACACACTGATCGGACAAATATGTTCTTATATAAACGCTCATAACCCGTATGATTTAATCATGAATACAATCAAGCTCACTCTGTGAGTACTGTAATGGCTTGCTATTTAATGAATCCGAAAACAATTGTTTGACGCAGTTACAGTCCGGAGTTATGTAATTCAAACTGAAGTGTGGCACTTGATTAGCATGCTTTGCTCCAATACAGGACGTCCACCTCTTGGAATCATTATTGAAAACAACAAGATACTACAACTTTAAGTATGTTGCATTAAAACGCCAGCTAACAATTTGATATAAAACCATTTTTTTCCTGATATCTTCAAAATAAGATTGGCAGATCGGATAATATGTTTATTGAAGTAATTATTATTAATTATTATCGCACAATTAACCACTTTAATAGGATTATGCAAAGACATGCATGAATTTTAAAATCTCTATTTATAATTATTTCTTTAGTAACGTTTAGTTTATTTAAAGTTAATTAACCGATTATGCGGAATGCAACAAAAATTAGTGCACACTTATAAAAGCTTATTTAGTGAATATAATTAATTTAAGCAAAACTTATCTAAAACTAAACATGGAAAAACAAAACAAGTCTCGGGTCGGCACACAAAATTAAAGGTCGGTCCGATTTGAATTGGAAACAAAGTGACTATTTACGCCTTAATGTGAGCGCAGTAATCTGGTTAACGTTCATGTTTCTAGTATACGTATATTTTCCGTTTGACATGCACTATTTAGCAAAAACAGTCATTACATTTTTAAGAATATTTTGGTCTTCATTATTTTCAGAAATAATGGTATATTATTTGTGAGTATACAAATCACAAACCTGATATTCAACCTGGTATAGGATTATACAGTTTGCACTTCTCATGGCACAGTATTTAAGCAATTTAAGAAATAGAACACCTCAATGAAGGCCCTCAGACATAATAGTGACTGGACAGGCAGCTCACTATTTATATGGACCAGAGGCGGAAGTCAATATACGGTTTCGGGCAGACTGGTTGGTGATTTGTATGCCATTGGGTCTGATGTGGTGTGTTCTATTTCTTTTAATCTACCAAACATCAAACAGTATATAATCAAAGATTTATAAAGCACACACATTGACCAAATTTGTATAACTTTAAGTAATTTATAATCAAAAGAATATTCACACTTTCAAATATTTGTTGTTATTAAATGTTAGATATTAAATATAAAAGTTTAAATACTTATTGTGCGCATGTAAGTAGCAGTGTTGATTAACCCTTATCATACAGTTGCACATTTAAAGATTTATCATAGAGTGGCTCATTTAAAGGCACGTATTCACAGTTTGGCAAAATGACATTAAAAAATTGTCATAGATTAAAAAACGAAATATATTAATTGTATTGAAACATGCAAACTAACACTCCTGCTTAAGAAAATGTGAAAAATATATGTTCGTTTATAGATAATCACGAAACAAAATCGTAAACATTTTTGCTTGATAAGCTTTTTATTGATAATGTGGCAAGAACGTGTTCAACCTTCATATGGTTAAAGCTATCTATCTGATTAAAATGCCGACGTGGTATAAAGGAAATATTGCAGGCTTCCGGTGGGAACTGTTGAGTCACGCAGAAAGGCGTTCCACTGAGAGTTCGGCTTCTACCGCGAACCTGCTCTCTGTTGTTGAAGAATGAGGACTCTCACACGGTGCCTCGTTGACACGCATTGCCGCCGTTTCCGGAAATTCCTTTTCCGGGTTGTGTTATTATGGCCAATCCAGGGCACTCTTTCAAATTTTATAGCAGCCACCACTTTCTTGGTAAATGTAAGCATCACCGACGTGACTGTCTTTATTATTACTTAATTTACGAGAAGAGGGCTACGAAGGTAACTTATACATTAACGCGCGTTCAACACAACTCGACTGAATTGCGGCAATCGAGAAACCGAGTAAATTATGTATCTTGATTGTTATAACCATGTCATTTTAATCGCTGATATTTCTTCACAAATCGTTAGACCTAAGACGGAATTTTCCCATGACCTTTAGCGACAATTTAATGCCGGTGTCCGGTACATATATCCTGTGCTTATTGCAAAATCACTTATGATTATAAAAGCGTGGATTATGGCGTGAACATATGCCAATGTTCCCTTTGTCAAAATTTCTTCAGGAATCAATAATAGAACTTTATTTTACCTTAAGTATTACGCAACAGGAAGCTTTTTGCGGATTTCCTATGTGTCATTTTTTTTTGCGATTAGAACTGAGTTAAAACAAATTATGGTTCCAGATATAAAGTGTAAATGGAATTAAGACAAATAAAAACAAAAATCACATGAATGGATCCAATGAGCAATAATAAAACACGTGTTGGCACAGTTAAATTGAGCACAATTCGCTCTAAAGGAGGCTAGAACAGATATCAGAGACTATTCTTATGGATTGAACGATTATAACGTCAACATTGTATGTTCACGCTGCACCCAGTGTGAAATTATATGTTAATATAACATGCCCATGTATTTCAATTGGATTGTCATTACCGAGAACAAAAACATATCTCTTTAAACGATATGCTATTGGAAAACGGAATACAATTATTTGAATATAAATAAATAATTTAACAGAACATTGCATAACTAATTGCATGTAATTTAAAAAATTAATAGAAGTGATTATCCACATATGTATCATATGGTATGCGTTGCGTCGCTATTTTTATTGTTTGTAGTTTACATTTTCTTCAATATATCCTGTCTTGGTCATGGCATAAGCGCACTCTTCAGGAAATAGTTGCATAAGGTCCAACATGAACGCTTCCTTTCAACTGGGGACGTTCGATAGTCACTGCATAGATACGTGTTCGCGAAGAGTTTTAAGAAAGTTACAAGTGGCGTGAAAAAGGTTATCTAAGTTCACATAGTTCACTTTTCGTTCCATTATTTAGCCTTAAGATGGCGTGACGTTTCACATTCCTATTAAACCTAAACTGCAATAACTTGGACTGTTACATGTTTAAAAAAATAAAAATGCATGTGTNTAACGCGCGTTCAACACAACTCGACTGAATTGCGGCAATCGAGAAACCAAGTAAATTATGTATCTTGATTGTTATAACCATGTCATTTTAATCGCGGATTTTTCTTCACAAATCGTTAGACCTAAGACGGAATTTTCCCATGACCTTTAGCGACAATTTAATGCCGGTGTCCGGTACATATATCCTGTGCTTATTGCAAAATCACTTATGATTATAAAAGCGATGATTATGGCGTGAACATATGCCAATGTTCCCTTTGTCAAAATTTCTTCAGGAATCAATAATAGAACTTTATTTTACCTTAAGTATTACGCAACAGGAAGCTTTTTGCGGATTTCCTATGTGTCATTTTTTTTGCGATTAAAACTGAGTTAAAACAAATTATGGTTCCAGATATAAAGTGTAAATGGAATTAAGACAAATAAAAACAAAAATCACATGAATGGGTCCAATGAGCAATAATAAAACACGTGTTGGCACAGTTAAATAGAGCACAATTCGCTCTAAAGGAGGCTAGAACAGATATCAGAGAGTATTCTTATGGATTGAACGATTATTACGTCAACATTGTATGTTCACGCTGCACCCAGTGTGAAATTATATGTTAATATAACATGCCCATGTATTTCAATTGGATTGTCATTACCGAGAACAAAAACCTATCTCTTTAAACGATATGCTATTGGAAAACGAAATACAATTATTTGAATATAAATAAATAATTTAACAGAACATTGCATAACTAATTGCATGTAATTTACAAATTTAATATAAGTGGTTATCCACATATGTATCATATGGTATGCGTTGCGTCGCTATTTTTATTGTTTGTAGTTTACATTTTCTGCAATATGTCCTGTCTTGGTCATGGCATAAGCGCACTCTTTAGGAAATAGTTGCATAAGGTCCAACATGAACGCTTCCTTTCAACTGGGGTCGTTCGATAGTCACTGCATAGATACGTGTTCGCGATGAGTTTTAAGAAAGTTTACAAGTGGCGTGAAAAAGGTTATCTAAGTTCACAAAGTTCACTTTTCGTTCCATTATTTAGCCTTAAGATGGCGTATTCTTGACGTTTCACATTCCTATTAAACCTAAACTATATGACACTGCAATAACTTGGACTGTTACATGTTTAAAAAAAAATAAAAAATTGCATGTGTTCGGTGTTGTTGTGTTGTTGGCTGTGTTTGAGTCAAAACGCTTTTAACATCCACATTTGTTTTGTTAGTTTCTGACTTTCGACGGTGGTCCAAAATATGTTTTGTATGGTGTTGTGGATAGTCAAAAAAACAAAAAACGAATGGATCTTACATATTAACTACACGGTCAATGACGCCGTCAGACGCGCCATAAAGATTTTACGAAACATCCATACAATTCTATTGCGCCTTTTTGTTGAAAATGAGCGTAAATTGTAAATTACACATCTATATTTTTTTGATGCATGACTGAATTACGTCTGTTACTTAACCCTTTGCATGCTGGATAATTTGTCGTCTGCTAAAATGTCGTCTGCTGAATTTCTAAAATTAGCATTTTCTTTGATTTTTTTCAAATAATACTATCAGAATAGCAAACAGTTTGAATCCTGATGAGACGCCACGTTCTGTGGCGTCTCATCTGGATCCAAACTATTTGCAAAGGCCTTCAAAATCCGGTTACAGCGCTCAAAGGGTTAACTTGTCGGAAAAAGTTAAGCGTTGTATCGTAACCCACCATATAAATTATACAGTGCCTGTAATATTACTTTGTAGCGTCCAATTCTTCACTTTTTGTACATCAATATGTATTGTCGAGTTTTATTATTTATTTGTAAATATGACCAATACATATAAGTCTATTGACTTGTATATATTTAAGATGAAATTCTAGTGAACTATGTGAAATGTGAGTTTATTGTTAAATAATACGAATTGATAATGTTCATGTGATGTTTTACACCAATAATTATTTCTATTATTCTGTGTAAGTTTTACAATAATCACATATTATAGTATATGTTAAACTACGGAATTTATAACATAATGCCCCAGAACTGTGATTGACGCGGTGTCCACCTTTCGAAGGGGAGATCATGGGTTCGATCCCTACTTGGGGAGCGTTCTCAAGATCTTTTCTTAATACACAAGTACTGGTTTTACCCAGGAAACGGAATCTAGCGTGTCTCAGTAAGCCTAAGATTTTCAATGGAATTGAGCTAACCGAAATAGGCATACAGTTTATGTCTAAATGCCCGTTGCGCAATTATGTCTTAACCTGCTGAATACCTGAACATATTGACAATATCACCCCGTCCTATAGTCAAATGATGTGGCGCGTACAAGTGCAGATTAAACTGCATATGTTTGTATATCGAAGACGTGACTACGTCCCCAATGTGTGGCATGCCACATTTTACCAGTAGAGAGACGCAGATCATTTTGTCTGGCTGTATGTTGAAGGATTTAAGTAAATCATTTGAATTGTGAAGCAACAATATGATTTTATTTACAATCGTTAAGCCTACATACTTTACGACATATATAGCTCATTTTTCTTTAACCATTTAACAGAACAAAATGGCAGCATTTAATATGCTGAACGCGTTTGGCATAAATGTTCAACACACATGTACACATTAACTTTTATTATGTTGTGCCTTGCGCGGGCCTCTAATTATATCAAAAATGGAATACAAATAATTTCATGTGATTTTTTATTCCGCTTTCTCGCTTTAAAGTTTGTGGGCAAAGTTCCGTCGAACGACTGACCAAGTTGTTGTGGCCATACGAGTATGTCTTTGATATCAGTCTATCAACAAGTTTATCTCTGTCGTATCAACAACAAAAATAATGGTAATTTGTTTAATATCCTTATGCAGACTATGAAATAATGTATGTATTATAATTATGCATATTTCATTTTAGGAAACTCCTCTAATGAAACATCGCATGGTCAGATAAGACTGACGACCCTTACAAACTATCAAGTGATAAGATTTATCCTTGAACTACTTTATATTTGATTAAAACAGTATAAGAATTGAACACGAAATTATACGCATCACGAGCAAATGAAGGTACGAAATACTTGAGGAAAATGTCCAGCCTGTTTCATGAAAAATAGATGTAAAATATACTGCCACCCTTATATAGTACAGTGACGTCCAAGTTAAATTACCCGCCATATCGCCTGGAGCACTTTTGAAAAAAGGCCGATTTAACCAATTTAACCATGTCCACTCTAACTCAAATGGTTTACATTAAATCATCATGACAATATCATAATATCAACATAATATCTCGGCCAAGTTGGATAACCAGCCAGCTCGCCTGGTGAATTTCTGAATTATGGCCCTTGAATTAAAAAAAATGGTGAATTAATCTCGTCTTCCCTAAATCCTATCATCATCAAACTTTGAAACCATGATGTGGGCCTTGAAATCTCGACAATGATGTGGGCCTTGAAATCTCGACAATGATGTGGGCCTTGAAATCTCGACCAAGTAAGAGAATTAATAATCCACAATTGACCTACTAAATGCTGTCCGCTCTCTAACTCAAACACTATTAATCTTATCAACATCAAACTTGATCAATGCAACCCGGGTCTTAAAAGGGGAATATATTGTGACAAGTTAGCACCTTTGATCATAATTGTATTAACTCTTCTCGGAACAGAGCTATCAGGCTTTTTATTTAAGCTGGTATTATGCTTAAAGCGCGGTCGTCTTTATACAACATTTGTATATATATTTACAAAACAGAGAGGATAATATTTAAGGAATAAACATTTCAATGTGTTCATTACGCTTATACTTTACATTTGTTTGTGTTTGCTTTGTAAAGTCAAGTGTGCAGGATATGTTGAGTTTGCAGCACGATTTATGTTGTAAAATATCATGTTTGTAAATATTATTAAAACATTTTTTGAGTAAATTTTATAAATTTATCATACCTTTAAACTAAATTATTTTAATGTTGTGAAACGATATTAACAAAAACAAAAACTATTCAGTATACGTATTCGAAACTGATATTAAATAATATACAATTTTTATTTTGATTTTACATTGAAGGTGATTGCTATTTAGTACAAGCAGCATCCATGGGCTACACATCGCTAGGTTTTAATGTTATGTGAATTTACTTATTATTAATGATTGTAGGCTATTATATTATACTCAAAATACATCAAGATATGTAAACATCTTATAGGTGAACAACACGACATTTTATCTCAAGAGTTCGTTGTAAAAAGTTATTTTGAGAGGACCTCTAACTTCTAAAAAATAATTGATAACATTGTATATTAGTTATGAATCTCTGTCTGATATTATATCTATTATATAAGATGATTGATACACTGCTGTACCGTGAATGTGGTTTACCAGAAACTACAATAATTGGGAAGGGATGGCCTCAATGTCCAACCGATTGACTGCAATCTGTTGGGCAAACGAAATACGTGGTTATAATTATATGTGGGTATTCTGGAGTCTGTCTTGAAGCTTCAATATGCGCTTAAAAAGCTAATGATCAACCGTGTTTTTGTATATGCAAATTGCAAGTAGAACGGTTTAATCTGTTTCTGTGTTTAATACATTGGTAAGATATATCGTCAAATATATTAAATATTTAACAAGCAAGTTGAAAGTAGCTTGTAATATGAATTTAATTCACATCCAAGCAATGTTTTTTTTTCCGGCTGATTGACCGTTGAGTTACTGGGCAAATATCCTTTGAGCAGTATATGTTGAGAAAGTAGTGTGTACATATTAAGTACATGGGTTTCCCTTTCCAGTTCATGTTAAACATTTGGATATTTTGAATACATTCACGTACTTTCAATCCAGAACAACCATATGTATCTGAAGTCCTTTTCAAAGTTCGTCAGGCACTTCAGCTTAAATCTTCAACGGACTAGATATGGCTTTGAAGATTAAAAACACCACGACTGCAACTATGACACCAAACAATGCAAACATCGGATGTACATGCGTTTTCTTCATACACTTCTTCAGCTTTAGTTTTAATCTCATCCTTAACGGCATCGTATCAAGTTCAATTCGATTCTTCTGTCGCTTTGGTTGCATCATCTGTTTGATAAACTCCAGGGCGATATTGTCGATATAAGGATCATCCTTGTTTTTACCGACGTAGCTCATCCAGCGAATACTGGTGTGTTCTTGAACTCCTTCGATATTAAACACATTGGCAATTTCATTTTCTGTTTTCTTGAACTGAGCCGCTGTTATTGTTTCTGTCCCCTTATTATTAGATACTGCCTTTTGGACCCTGTTCATTCCTTCAACCAAATCACATTTGGTGATGGCTATGAATACGTCTACATCGTCTGAAGTAAAAAAACAACAGTATATTAAGACGTGTAAAACGACGCGTACTCCCATGTATTGTTAAGATAATAGTAAAACTCAATCACACTTAGAACGTTACTTATTTATGATAAGTCAAAAACGGTTCATGACATCAATTTGAGAATACATGCTTTGTCGTTTGAAATTATTACACGTGTGTATTAACACTTTGTATCAATAACGCTGGGTCAATTCAGCGCAATGTGTGTGATTTCATCTATCAGCACATGCACAACAAATCGTGTAAAGAAAGTAAAACCAGGACTTGATACTTATTTTTTAAAGATTCAAATGTATTAAGGATCTTATACTTAGTTAAATAGTTTAAATGACGCTATTTGGAGACTTTCTATTAAAGTTATATTGCGTGTTTGATTTGCTTTCATCGTGCAATGGATAAATTACAAAGAAAAAAACGATGAGACATTCACACATGATTTATATCCCAAATTTTGACGAGATCTCCTAATTCGAAAAATATTGCGTTAGAAGTATGAAAAGTGTTCAAAGCCCAAAAATATTGTTCGATAAACGTGTCCTGTAGAATTCAAACTCAGACAAGGCTTCAATCCACTTATAATATTCATTAAACGATGTATCTAAGAGAAATCTAAAACAATATATTTTATCGTTGAATAACTAATCTTTAACAAAGCGGACATCCAGATAGAACACCTATATATAATTAATTATTGTCAATAAATATACACTGAGAGTGAAGGATAAATGCATTTGTTTTATTAAAACATATTACATTTTATGGCTTGGAAATACAGTATAGAAGCGAATTAAGGGCTTACATGACAAAAATCCAGTCTCGGGATCAAAAGTTCTCAAGAGTCTTTGAAGAACATCTATCAAACCACTTGGAAGCATTTGATTGCAAGTTGCGACAAACACGACTTTCGTCACCTTCCATTCCTTGCGACAATTAATGTATCTATCTTTCAAATATCCGACATAATTATCGCTCTGAAGCTTTTGTAAATGCGCTACAGATGTTTCAGGTGGAATGAACCCTGAAAGATAAAACGTATAAATTAAAGTCGATAATTTGGATATTTGTTTTTAAATATCACTGGATACCGATTGTATTTGTTTTCATTGACACGCATGCATTGCATGGAAAGGAGTTGTATGGATGAAACATGGGTATTTGAAGAAGTTGATCAACATAAGCACACACCTCCCAAAACCATCTCCAATATTTCCTGAATGTCTGATGAATCTTGGACTCCCATTCCACCCGCGTCAATAATATTTGGTAACTGTAGCAAGCAATGTTCAAGGACCTCTTGTTGTAAAATCTGTAAATCACACCTCGCAATGCCACAGTGGTCAAACCTAAAACAAAAACATGGTAATTTTACCGATCTAAAACCGAATAATTATTGACTAAAAAAAAACGTATTGTTCTGATTCTTTAACTTCTGCATATTTTTGTTCTTGAGACAAGTTTATTTGAGTCTATGTGTTTAAGGGAATCTATTAGAAACAATCCAAATAAAAATAGCAATCGGAATGAAGTTTTTGAATATTATTTTCTTTGACCGACATTTGTCGATTTGCATCTTAATTATGAACATCATTCCTGATTAATGATCGTTCTTACATACCAATCAAACGATAGCGTAACTGAGCCTACACGTCCTCGGCCAGCATTAGCTTTGTAGAAATATTTTCCGGTCAAGGCCTTGATGATTGTGTTAACCATTGAGCTTTTTCCCACACCAGTGCTTCCAAGAAGTAAAATAACCTCAGGTGTTTCTCTGTCGTCTCTAATATAAACGAAACACAAAACAGATGGATAGAAACATGTTGCAAACATTGTTTAATTTAACTTGAATTGTTCGTCTATAGGACGAATGACGCATACATTGTTTATATCTAAAAGGTTTAAAAATAGGCTTAATTGGAAAAGGCATGAGTTCAGTTTCAACGATAGGCAGATCTAAAGTCAGGCAGACGAATCAATATAACGTTACAACATGCTACCAATTGAAGGTTATTTTACCGTTTACACAAATCTGCTATTTCCCTTAACAGTGCTTCATTTTTCTTCTTTTGTTCGTCTTCCGTTTCAGGTGCATCTGATCATTAAAACATAAGCATACATTTGAAATACAAAAGATCTGGATTTAAATTGTCACGTTATTTAATAAAAAATAAGATTCATCATTCCATTACAACAGTGGTTTTTTTGCGAGGTATGCATGTTAATGTTAATTTTCTTAAACATTTGCTTGTAAATTTTCTTTGACAATCATGCATGTGACACAAGAAGATCATTTTGTTCAGTAAAAGTCTTATAAATTTAGGTAGCCTGTAAAACACTATGTCAAACTCGGATAAGCATTATGTCGGATTGAAAAGACTATTGATTTAATAATCACTTTTTCATTTACATATTTACATGTGATTTGCCTGTTTTGTGATGATTTTGTATGATAAATGTGACAAGATATTCAAATTCAAATCAAATAACCATTTTAAATATTTAATATAAAAAATTAATACTTCGTCACGTCGCATTAAATAAATTGTATCATCACCACAATGTCGTTTATGCACGTGTTTTGTTTGCCTCCTATTCACATGTGTATTAAACATAGTTTTCAATTTACAATTATATTAAAAACACACGCAAACATTCTATCCAATTAGGTATTGATATGGGTATATTCCCTACTGGGTGTGTGCTACATTTGATTTCTTAATATCCAAGCTTGATAAATGATACTATCTTTAATATTCATAAAATCTTTGACTAATGTAGATGATTATATAGATGAATGTATGTACACGACATAAAAAGAATCGGTGAGAGAATAAGGCCCAAGACTTTTTACTTTTGCCATAATTGAGTATAACAGTAAGCATTAAGAATTAAAAAAAATAAAGGTGGAAGGAAGTGAAGAGTGAAGTTTTGAACCAGAGATATCTATCATATCGTTTACTTTTGCTTATACATTTATTACATTTTTTTGGAAATGGTTTAAGAAAATAATCGTGTTGTAGAACAGTTTCAATAGAAGGGGTGGTATACCGGTAATACATATCGTATTCTTAAGTTCGTCAAAACTATTTCGGTAATGTCTTTTCGGTAATGTCCGCACGCTTAACAATATTCTGACGGAGATTCCCTTCCACAACAAAAGCATAAAGATAATGCAATAATATTGCGCCTAAGCCAATTATAGCTTAACAAAAAAATACATAGTCCTATTGTAGTATAGTAGTATTTGATTGCGCCTTTCTCTTTATGAATGTGAAGGTATTTGTCGATCAATATTAATCAGCCTTTAAAAAGTGTTATCGATTCTGCACCTTTGACATTATCGGGACGGTTTATCCATTCCGAAATAGTTGATGGTAGATATTTTTTGATTAGTTTCTGATTGTTTTGTGCTAACCATTTTATATGATATTGTGTGGCGTTCATAACGGTGTGCCCGTCATTGGCGACCAAGAATCAGCGCTAGGACTACATGACTCATAACTAAAGTGATTTAAATCAATGTATCTTTTCAATAAANGGGTTTCCTGGGGTGATTATTAACACTTCAAGCTTTATGCGCAAGAAGATTACCAGCTTGACTATCTCCGATATTGTAGGCAACTTTGCATGCTGTTTCGTCACTTCCGATCGACACATCTAAATAAAAAACGAATATGTTTATGTCGGTGAAACGGTCCTTTGTATACATATTGAGATTTCGTTTATGACAACTAACAGAGAATTTAAAATATATGTAACCTAGTATTTTTCGATGAACACTGTTCTTGACCACCCCGTTAGAAATTAACATAAGTTAAAAGGACATTCTGAGTAGTACTTATGCATGCATCTCGAATGAAGCAGTATAGTTGTTTATGACATAATAAATAAGGCAATTGGCCCGCGAAGAAAGTTATCATCAATGCCAGGTCGTTTATGCACTTGTTTTGTTTGCCCCATAACCCCTGGTGTATTTTAAAATAGTTTTCAATTTACTATTATAATGTAAACACATTAAAATATTTGAGTCAGTATGTCATTGATATAAGTACATTCCTTAATGGGTGTATTCTACTTTCGATTTCTAAATTTCAAAAACAAGCTTGATAAACTATACACTATCTAATATTAGTAACATATTTGGCTTGAAGACATGAAACGAGAATGTAAAGCAAGAATCACAACAGCAAACACACAATACAAGGTTTCAGCTATAACAATAGCTCCCAACATGTATTTATACATAATACAAAGAATGATATGTTTATTCCTATATATAACTACACCAAAAATATATTATTTAAATTATCTAATTGTCAGTTCGTTGTGAATTAATCTTACAAAACATACTTTACTTCGCTTACCTCTATTCTCGTGACCGGACATCGCAATATAAAACTCAAGATAACATTTAACAGTGGAGTTTCGTTTAGGAACTTCCGAAGTTAGGCAAATCGGCATATTAACCTTTGGCCATACCACTATCACTGTAGTGATAATGAACATTCTTTTAAAGCTGTTCAACTTAACAAAATAACTTAGAATTTAGAATTTTAGTAGTTTCACGGAACATCATGGACATTAAATGGGTTATGTTGCATGTCGAAAATATATATGCCTGGTTTCCAGAAAGCAAGTAAAAAAAGTGGAGAACATCTAATTGACACAGTAATGAACTAACAGTCATATTTGTGTCATTATTTAACTGTAATTAAAATCCGGTACATCATGCAGACAATTAATGCTTACCCTAAATTGTAACCGATTAAAAATTATAATATGTGATATTATGACTTAAATATATTCGGAATAATAGTTGCATAATTACCATAAACATTCTTACTTGTTATGTCTGAGTTTGTATCAAGAAACACGTTTTATTGAATATAATACATCATATTCAGAATGCGCTTCAATTTTTCAAAGAATCATTCATGTAAAGTACTATGTTTATGACTTCATATCGTTCAATGTTGTTATAAAACTTTCTCGATTATGTACTTGAATGATTAGACTTGTGTTTACTTTAAAACTTACATGGATGCTTCTCATGTTTTATTTCGTGAGAGCGTTGTATTGAAAACATGTTAAAGAAGTATATTTCAATTGAATAATCAATGTCAATATAAAACACTGACTAACATGAACACTTACAGGAGTTAAGTAATGCTCATACATTTCAAATGAGTCAACATGATTTGCAAAAAGATCTATGTTAAACGAACATGTTTCGTTTGCTACATGTTCCACAAATGGATGATCTTTATAAACCCTATATGCACGTATTCTTCATAAATTCAATTGCTCTCTGATCAAATAAAGCAAATATGTGCGTGCATGTTATTGTTATTGTTTGATATTCCTCAAGTTTATTTGTACTATAAAATGATTTAGAACTTCACGTTTTTATTAAAACGCACTTCAAAGATACATGTAGCATCTTCAAAATGGTAGCTGTATTAAAAAAAACATTGTGTGTGTTTAAATCGAGAATTTATATGTACAACGAAGAGAAGACAAGTGCCAGAAAAACTGTTAAAATTCTAAATTAAGTAAATATGTTCAACTTAACAAAACATTTACACCATTTGTGACTTTTGCTTTTTCAACTGAGAAATGCACGGAACATAAATTTACATAGACTATTACGCATATAGTGACAAATTTCATTTGCGTTCCCTGTTGCATTTGTACATTAAACAACCGCGTTGTTACATCGCTCAATGATGCTGATACTCCGTGCGTGGTACATTTTAAACCAATAACATCATAAATGCCTGTTTTCCTGTGTTGTGCCCTTGTTCGTAAAATCATCCTGAGATAAGAGTGCCTGATACCGCCATGCAGAAGGAACATTTTGGTCACATATAACGGAGAGGTTACTAAACCGGTTTAACACCGTGATAATAGATACTAGATTTAAAACTTGTCCAAAACAGCGTCGGCATTTATTTATCTATTTAATACACTCTAAAATGTATTATCTGTTTGCTTAAGGAACGTGCAACGACGATTTTATAACAGATCTAAATTTAGAATGAACTACGTATTCAAATATAATTTAAAAAAACAAGAACAACTACATGTATTTGTTTTTAATTAACCAATTATTACAATTAAGACGAAATAGTTTTCAATAAATGCGGAAGAAAAGAAATTGTTTACGTAAATTTAAAATTCAGAAACGAACATAATGCAAAAAACTTAACAACTTACAAATACAAAAAATGGATGATCAAACATTATAACAACTTTTTTATTGTCACCACAACACACGCCTTTCCCGAAAAATGCACACGCGAAACATTATTTGACTAGTTCGTTGTCTTATTTTTTTTTTAAGCACGGGTTTGCGATTGTCATTAAACTCGCAACTGCTAAGTACAACGCTTTTTGCAACAAGTATCTGATTTGAAAAGCTCATACCAAAGGCGAATGAGACGATAACAGTTTATGAGCTGATTTTCGTTGGCACATTTGTCGGGAACAACAGCAACAAATATGTTATGAGACAAAGTAATAAAAATGAGTATAAAAATGGGCTTTTATTCTCCATTACGGTTTTATCGCTTATACTTTTTTGTCGGTTTCAAGCGTTTAAGCGAGGTGAACATATGTACCGGGTTTATCCGCATCTGGTGCTAATTTCGTGTCAGACTTCTTTGATTAACTAAATTGTTTAACCTTTAACGTTCATGATTTTGTTTTTATTTCTTGTGTTTCTATTTTCGTAGTACTTCTGCGATTTTTCATGTTTAAGCATAACGTCAAAATGGTAAATGTCAAATGTAGTCGACATACATATAAACTTGCTGTATAAAATGTCATTTTTATCAAGAGTTATTGTTAAGTGAGTTATGAAATCAACACACTATCCGAGAGTTTAAACACATGTATTCCAAACAAGAATACACATTGCAAAACACATTATAACAAGTACATGTTCGAATCGGATTAGAACGAAATACAGGGTCAAACATGGTTGTTCTCTTGAAGCATAAAAGACAGTCGCATGATGCTAAACAAACAAAAACTTATAATTTATATTTTGAGCCTGTTTATAGGTGAGAATAAGAAAGAAAATTCAAGAAGAGCATTGTGAAAAGAATTAAAAGGGTGTAACTGGTTAATGTGTATACAAACCTTTATGTGAGGATGAGGATCAAGGGTTTTGCGATTAGTGAGTATAACAGTTACAGTACATAGTGAAAATAAAAGAGATAACATTATGAAGCTAGTGAAGTGTGAAGCTATCTATCAAATCGTTTACTGATAATGATAAATTTGGGAACTGCGTAAACAGTTTTGGGATGGGTTTGATTACATAGAGGATCATCTCCTTGTAGAATTATTTCAATAGAAGGCGTGGTATAGTAGAGTTCTCATAAGTTCATCACGAATATTTATGTTATTGTGCACTTCAAAATTAATGTAACAGCGATTCCCATATAATACACTAATCTTTGTTGCAATTGAGTACACTTTGGCATCGTCTTTATGTTAAAGAGAGTAAGGAAATCGGTCGATCATTATCGATCAGCAATTTAAAAGTGTGGATCGATTCAGCATTTTGTTCCATCATTGGAAAGGTTATTCCATGAGGTTGTGTTGTTCTGTTGTGCTGGCTAGTGTATATCCCGAGTATATATACTCGCACTAAATTACACGAAGTTTGTTTGTGATAAATAATTGTTCTTAAATTTCTAATGAATTTCTGATTTGTTGTTGGGATCATTACGGTCAGAGGCGACCTAGATTCAAAGAGAAATATACCTACTCGCGACTAAAGTGCTTTATAACAAGGTATCTTTTCGATAAAAATGTTAAAACAATTCTTGCATTAACCTATTTCATAGGTGTAACCGTTATTTGTACCTTAACTAGTTTATCGAAACTTCACATTTTTAAGCCAATCGCTGGTCATTAGAGCAATCACATAATTGAGTTTTTCATATACGTGTAATACACGTGTGGTTACAACGCACGTGAGTTGTAAGAATATAATCAATATTCTATAGTATAGTATATAATGCTTCTTTGGGAAATGAGTGTTGTAAATGGAATAATAAAAATAACCAACGTTTAGCCTACCATTATTTATTAAACATACAAGTGCTGGGGTCACGGCCTTGTGCAAATCTTTGGTTGTTTATATCCGTTTAAAGGCTAGGGTCAAGACTTATAAGTTATCTGAGGTTGCATCGATCTTCATAAGTAGCACATGAACAAAAACCACTAAATTTAGTATGTTTTAATATTTTATAGTAATTGCTATTTGATGAACCATTCGATCAACTTAGTGAGTGTCAGTTATTTGTGTGTTCCAGTTCATTTCAAACCTAGTTTACTAACCTTGCAAGTCATCATGAGTATGGTTCACTGCCGTTAATGTCTTAGAAGGCATCTCACATGGTGATCTCAGTGTAGTTGTTGTTGAGTGTACCATATTGAAGGCCTTAGCTTCTCGAGGTTGATCGTTCAGCAATCCTGTAAGCTGATCGCCTTAATATAAAGCAAAGATAATCTTAAGAATTAATCGACGTTTGATACGTTTTCAAGTGGGAATGTAGATAGACGCGGAAACGTTTTTAAAGCTACCAAAAAAAAAAACTTGATATTATACCTTAATCAGTTAAGACATTCTAATAACAAGACAGTCGTGTTTCAATTACTTCAACAATAACACGTTTACTATTGGTTTATAGTAATTCAATATTTGTAAATGCAAAAGAAGCGTATTTAATATTTACTTAATGTATGAACACACACTTTAAAATCTTCTTCATCAAGCTCGACACTTAGCTCTAGATTTTCGTACCCAAGATATGTCCTCAAATAAATTTGAACTACTAGGAAGGCTTCAGCAATTTCACCGTTTATATACTTTTCAATAAATCCAAGCCAGCTCTCCAATGACGAAAACCCTATGTAAAGCGCCATGCATTCATTCTTAACCATAGCAATCTGGGTGCCACCTAAATAATAATTTAGACAATTTAATAACCCTAACATAAGGAAAACATGTAGTGTATTTCAAAATTGAACTTTTTTCATTTTACGTGCAAAATAAAACGTTAAGTTCTGCAATTGAGTGAACGTTGTTTCTGTCTACTCAATACACAATTGACTAAAATAATGTTTTACATCAGCAATGCACAACAAGCACCTACACTGTACACAAAAAAAATCAGTCGGCTTACTCTGTCCGTAATGTGTTAACGAAAACAAATGAATGTACATGCAAACAAAAACGATGCGTTCAGACTTTACACGCAATTGCATATTTTGCAATTATCAATATAAGTAAATACATCATTTGCAATATCTCACAAAAATGTATTTTGATTAAATCGAATAAAATTCGATTATTATCATTTAACGAGAAATATCGCTCTGAAATAGAAAAAAAAAAATGACTCAACCCTAAAACTTGTAAGTTTCAAAGAAAATCAATAAAAGGTTAATCATAATGTAATTTGCACTAAAATAATAAATAAATTATAGTAATATTAGTATCTGGTTTCTCAGTATTTTATGTGTCAATTAATCGCTCTGACGGTAGGTTGACTCATTTATCTAATCGAAAATCCATTTAATGAATGTCTGTCGAATCGTCATCTATTGCCGAAATCGAGTCTGTTCAAGTGTCCGTAGGTTGAACAGGGTTACAGCTAGTGGGATCATTTTTGATCGCTTCTGCTTCAAGCACCTTGTCTNTAAAGGTAAAGGCAGCTTGGTTCCCATCCTCTTTCAAATTTATCGAGAGGTTTGGGACAGGAACCAAACACGAAACTGCCAGGTGGCACTTCAAACGCTGCGACGCTGGGAAAACCCCAAATGTAGTTATTTTTAGATTTGATCGAGAATGTAACACGCCTCCCAGTTTCATGTATATAGTTGACCATTTGTATTTTAAATTCATTTCTGAGGCATTAAACAAATTACCGGTCATTTAAGTAACTATCATTGTTCAATGTCATGGTATATGACTTTGTTTTATTTATGCGCCAACCCACGTGACTAACCAACGCTATGTCACGTGGCTTAATTTAGGCGGCTTTTTTCCATCCTCTTCAAAAGCATCGTCACACCAGTACTGTCAGTACTTTGATTTGTATATCCTCCAAAGACATCTAGTACTGTCCTACCTAAGAAACGGACTCGATAGCATGTTAATAAGCCTCATGCTTTTGATTAAATCGAGCGAAAAATAGGTTTAAACCATCGAACATAGCTGTCATAGCTGTGTGATATTTATTTCTTCCATAAGCCAGTTTAGTTCTTTGCGTCCTCGTTGTCTTCTTGTTCATTCTGAAATTTCCTTTACGTGTTTGTTCTTATCATATACTGCTGTCTTGAAGTTATGACATAATTTCCTGCTTTTACGTCAACATACACGTGGTTCGTTAAGAAACGCGAAGCAAATGTGATCAATTTATAGAAGCAAGTTTTTGAAAGTTAATTTAGGCAAAAGATATCAGAAGAGAGTGTAGGTGTATGTGCGTGTTTAATTAATTTAATTCCTACTGGTTAAGAAACTGATTATGTTCTTACCATAGGCAATGAATGGTCCGGCAATAATAGACCATTCACTGGTGTTGTCCAGGCTGACCATTATCTGCTCGATGATCATCTTTAATTCAGTGATCTGGAGCCGAATGTCGCCGATATCGCGGTCGACAGAACTCTTGATTATCGTAAGCCTTCTGTTCAGCTGTGCCACGTCATGCACCTGTCCGGTCACGTGACGTGACGTCATCAGGGCGATGGCTAAGCAGAAGACACTGAAGACGTATCCAGACCTGACTCTCCTTTATCCAAAAGTCGTTTTAATTTAAACAGAGCGAATTCTTAGTTTTATTCACACTATCAATCCGTTAGGAAAATGCCCTAGAAACGATAGGAAAATTACTTTTGTATTTGCTTAAATATGATGTACCCGTCAAAATGACTAAAAACAAGCTGTTGATGAAAATTACGTAGTGTTTAGCTATTATACATATTCTTAGTTATTCCACACATAAATGTTTCCAATCAGTCACGGTTTGACAATCAGGATCTTTGCAAGTCTAATAAATAGTACAGTAGATATTCATGGATGAAAAAATCTCCAATTTCCTCAATGTATTTCAATATAAAGTGCTTCCTGTATGCTTTGCACCAATAACAGACTTTGGCACATAGGACTCTGTCCTCAAAATAACGACACACTTGAACTTGTACGACGAATATTGCATGGAACAAGTGGACATAAATTTGAGCTCGTTGAATTGGAAACTTCGTTAGGCCGAAGTTTCGAGATTTCTTATATGTTATTTTATCATTTTCAGGATAGCATCATTCTATGGTCCGTGTAGACCGAGGCTTACACTTTTCCCAAAAAACTAAATCTTACATTAAAACCGGGTAAACTTGAAAACACTTACAACATATTTCATCTATGTCTTTTAGAAATGATTTTAGTATGTTGCAATTACATTTATGGTCTTAGTTACATATTTATAAGTTCTTCTAATTATAAGCCAAAATGCACCTTACGCACTCCACGACTAAACACATTTGGGGGAGAATGGGTGGGGAGAATGCATCGAACCACGCCCTATAAAATTCTTCTCACACATTTATGAAAGCAAAGCTACGACCCTTATTGCTCTGGTGTTCGTATGTAATGCATGCTTTACTTCTTGCGCTCTATTTGGCTTATACTAATCCAGACTTTATAGGCATATTATATTCATGCAAATAATAATGCTCCGATGAATCTTGCATTAACACTTATAAGCAATACCGCTGTATTACTGTTCTGTCTATACATGTACAGTTAACTGTCAGCACCACATACGTTCGGTGGCACATATGTGATATGGGCTTGTTTTTTTGTTTTGTTTGGGTCGTTACCACGACTTAGTAAATCGTTCCGACTAATTATTTATTATTTGGAAAGACTAAAAATAAGCTGTGGTAACGACTGAATAAGTCTTCTTACGACATATGTTACTTGTGGAAAAGACATACTAAATCGTGATTGCGACGTACCAACTCGTAGTAACGCCATAATAAATCAGCATAACCACATGTTGTTTAACTCATGAATCAAACTGACTGTGACAAAAGAGGCGAATACAATTTCAGGCGATACAAATTAAACCGATCCGCGCTTTTAATTGATTTTCAAACTGCGTGCTACAAGCCGGGTATGCGGATACTTTGATAACAGATGGCACTTCGATAACAGAAAACAACAAAAGCCACGCGCGAGAGGTAAGTTCCTCAGTTATTTTTTAAGGTTCATCCTAAAGGTTAGTTTTTTTAGGCAAGGCACACGGTCGAGTTGATAAATGTTGTATCATTTTGTATTGGGAAGAAACAATTTCACGGAATAATGGAAGATTTTGGCCCCAAACATAGAAATTTCGGTCGGAAAACAGCCTGAACTCGCTGAACAGAAAACATTTCAACAAAATAAAACTACTTAGAAATATTGCACAAATTGTTTGCTATTCCAGTTTGCAGAGTAATCACTGAGCTTCAAATACTGAAATTTTGATAGTATTCAATGAAATATAAAAGAGGATAGAGCATGTTTTAATGTGTGGTATTCATGAAGTTGCAGACACTTTGATTATCGATAAAGGACACTTCGGATAACGGAGACTTTCAACAAATTGGGCACTCTGATAACCGAGTTTTATCTTCTACCTGAAATGCATTTATGTACATTATGGTTATTCTTACCAAACATTTTGAAGTACGAATCAATGTGCATAGTAAAGCGCGACACATTGGAAATCTATGCATAACTTAATTACAAACACATGTGAAATATAACCGATTGCGTTGTTCGTTTTAAAAAATCACATTACCATTAATTTATACTGTTAATATTATATTAAAATGATATTTTTAAATACGATTTAAATGCTTATTTCTAAAGAAATATATTTCAAGGGACGACCGGAAATAATTGTCTACACGATGAACTTGTTTTTAGTGGTAACTTGAGATTCGTAGATATGATCATGTGGATCAACACGATCCTGTTTAATTTTACTTAAAGAAGGGCTCTAGGTAACGGTAGTGAAGGGGTCTTTAACAAGCAAATACACCTTTTTTTCTTCATAAAATGGTATGTCGTAGGTGCTCATTAGAATAACATCATCAAGACGATATTAATGCGTAGCCACAAAATTAACAAGAAATATCTTGAAAAAAAAGGTCGGCGTATATCCTGACTTTGAAATAAAGGTAGAACATTGACGTTTCTAAGTTATTAAAGTAAAAACAAATGTTTAAGTACTGTTGTGTTCTTTGTTTCACTTAATAGTCGCATATCCACCGCTTAAAATGTTTGTTATGAAGTGCGCGTATATCAGGGGGGCATGCGTACACATGTATACGGGAGCTTATCGGGTTTAAGTGAGGTTAGTTGGAACTTACTTCCAATATGGCTTCGTTTTTGTGTTTTTCGTAAAGGAGTAGCGGATATTTTTACTCGTTAAGACACTTTGTATTAATATTTGATTTTAATGAATTCGTCTCTACGGTGTATTTGCTTCCCTCGGTTTTTTGTTTCAAAATCGTAGACGTCGGGATAAAAAAGTTATTGAAGGAAAACCGTCCCCAAATATGTTGTCTTCTTACAAACTGTCTGTACAAATATCATTTTCTCTTATAATACTTAATATTGACGCAGGTGTACAGTAAAATATAACTAAAATCATGATTATTTCATTTTCCCGACGCCTATTTATCTCTGATAACTAATTTATTGCCAAAATTAATTGGTTTAATCCCCTTTTTTGGAACTGACTTCATTTTAAGCACATTTTGGGACCTGACTTTCGAATGACAGATAGCTCTTTCCTGTGTTAAAGTTGCATACATGTATCAGTATCGTTATGGTAAAACGCGTCAAATGTCATTGTATTAAATAAACAGTTAATATTTAAGTTTGTAATAGTAAAAACATTCACTGATATGCAAGCGTCAGATATTCCAAATTGCTTCAGGCATTCCGAATAGCATTAATGGTAGTATTTGGACACAACAACCTTATAATAGTATCGAATCGGCTTTACCCTCTCTGTTTTTCATTACAATTATATTGCACTTGTTTGTCATTGTTTTGTGTGTTTAACTGGCGTTGTACTTCGACGTGATCTTTTTTGTTTGATTGGTGGGTTTCCATGTTCCTTTTGCTTTCTAGTGCGGTACACACTTCGTAACGCTTTTTGATTTAGTCTTGGCGTCCTCAACGTCTATGACTGGCGTCTTGATACCTGGAAATAGTAAGAATATTATTTTGTTAAATAAGCACAGTATTACGTTTGAGGCCTTTTTAAACATACGTATTCTCATATGTGTTAAAATGAACAGGTAAGAAATAAACTGTGTAAATAATACCGTCCAATGCCTTAAATTACGCACACCAAATGTTAGCGTTACGTATGTGATAAAACATATAATAATAAAAAATTAATAATATAACAATTAATAAAAACAAAAATAAAAAATTATAACTCTTGATCTCTAAAGAAAAATGTTCTCAAAAACATTCGCACAATGTGGAATTCATTCACGACAGTTATTTCGTGTAAAACCTTCTAACATAGGAAAGAGCTGTGTGTTATTTGGAAGTCAGGTCCCAAAATATGCTTAAAAGGAAGTCAGTTCCAAAAAGGGTGGGTAAACCGTTATAATTCGGTATTAAATGAATTAACAGACATAAACACGCGCCGAGATAATAACATAATCGTGATGAATGTTATATTTTACTGTAAACATGCACAAATACTGTTTATTATGAGAGAAAATGATATTCGAACATCCAAAATCTCGAAGGTCAAGAAATTAAACAACAAATTTGTGGACGGTTTTACTTCAATAACTTTTTTATTCCGACGTCTACGGTATTGAAACAAACAAACCGAGGGGAGCACAAACACCGTAGAGCCGAAAGGAGAAATATAACTATAAAGTTGCTAACCGAATGAAAATATCCGCTACTCCTTCGCGAAAAACACGAAAACGTAGCTATCTTGGAAGTAAGTTCCAACTAACCTCACTTAAATCCGGTACGCATGCCCTCCCCCCACCCCAACCCCTGGTATATGAAGCCACATACATGTGTTCGTAGATACACATTTTACTACGTGAGATCACATCATATGTGCCCTCACATGGTTTATTATGAATGTATTTCTTCGTCATCGACACATATGGTATGTATTTGATTAAGACGCAGTTTTCTTTCCAAACATTTAAATAACACTGTTACACGCGCTTCATGAAAAAAATTGGTCTTATGACATATGCGGCCAGCGGAGCTCAAGCCCAGCCTGCGCACTTGCGCAGTCTGGTCGAGGGCTACACTTTACGCTATAAAAAGAAAGCAATGTTTCGATGTAATTAATTTCGAAATTCAATTTGCATCAAAACGAAAAAACACTGTCTTTAAATTACGCTTCAAGTTGGTTTTCCTAGCATAACTGGCCTCACAAATTCCACACGATAACCGCTCGCTTGTACACAACTCCTCTTCTACCCTGATGCCCAACAGCGAACCGTCGACGGCATTCATAAACTACGATTCGCTCATCCTGTAATATATAATGTTGCCACGTATATCCAAGTTCATGTGCAGAATGTGTTGTGTTTAATAAAGAACAGCGACGGGTATGCAATACTTTGATACCACTATCGTGTGATTTTAAGGGACGGTCAACCACGAATGACGAAAAAAGAAAAGCTCTAAAATACCGTGTTCTGTTTTCGTCATTCGTGGTTGACAGTCCCTTTAATCGACCGCTATACCTGTATTTCTATTTTCGTTAACTGGCATTTATCTCTGAGTGACAGTTTGAGCGGAGTGCTTTTTCATGACATGCTATCTAATATATAAGTAAATGGCCTTAGTACCTTTATAAACAAATGCAACACAAACACAGAATGTTACCGTTGAAAATTGCACACAAACGGAAAATGACAATGAATCAAACAAACTTACCAACCCTTATGTAGCAAATAACATCGCAAAAGAATTAAAAGAAATGTTGGACGTTGTTGTTGAAAAGTTATCATTAAATTCAAAACTTCATTTAACACTGTTAACTTTCTTCAAACTGATTGTGATGGATTTATTTCCACTTGATAACATTGCTATACTTGTGTGGTCCGATGTAGTGCGATGGTTTGATACATTAAATACTACAGATATGCAATACAGTGAGGACACAAAACTGTTTTGGAAAATAGGGTGGCGTTGTTTGGTTGTCGATTTGTAAATTTATGTCTGGATTCCAAAACCAGTCTGAATATACGCTGGGTATTTCTGAGAAAAGTAAATATTGCCAAAAAACTTCAAAAATTAACCTTGCTGTTCCAGATATCAAAGTGCTTCGGTCTTTTGTTCGTTTTAAGTGCGACAGTCAACGTAGCCCTGGGATTTACTATGATGTTATTTCATTGCTCGGACAGAATGCAGGTCACATGTCATTTTGTGTTATATTCGATTGCAAAAAACTCAAACAAGGTTTAACACAACAATTTGGCAACGTTGATCTAATTAAATTTGAAAACGGACCAACACTCATGGAAAAAAAGAGCGATTTTGCAGCAGACTACTGACGAGTTTAGTGTATTATCCTCACAAATCCGGAGTCAATTTGACAGGAACGTTCATAAAAAAAAAGGTTTCCAGATGAGCTGAAAACACAAGTCAAGCATTTCTCTTGGATATGCTTAAGACTGTGTCAACAGGGAAACATGAGATGGAGAAAATAAAAAATGACTTCCAAAAATGTGTACAGTGTAATTTCATTATCCTTTGAATATTCTCCAACCTGCGTTTGCTATTTTCCATTGTTCAAGAAATACCAACCTGCGTTTGCAAAACAAAACAAAATGGAATAAAAATACAGTTTTCAAATGTCACCACTATTTATGTCATTAATGTTATTAAATAGATTAACATGAAGAGTAAAATCATACTTATTCAGTCGTTAAACCAATATTTTTTTAAAGAAACTCATCAAAACCACATCAACAATCAGCGTTTGCATTGCATTTTAGAATTTTGTGTCGAAGTGTTTTCGGAAAGTGAAAACAGTTAAGGCAATCGAATCATATCAAATTAAAGTTTATTTAGTATTCTGTGTCATAGGCTATCGTTTTTGTAAAACTGAAATTCCGATCATATGAAAAAACAACAAAACTTACCTTAATGTGCAAGATTACAAACTGTTTCTTTAAACGGCGTTGACTTTTGCGGTCACGTGATAAAAGTTGTTCGCCCCCGGTGATCTGAAATATATATAAATAAAATGTTTTTTTTTTGTACGTCGACTTTGTTACGGTTGTTACCCAGGTGGAAGACAAATCTCAAAAGGGATCGAAACCAGGACCTTACTCCTGGTTTTAGGCCATCGTTCTATAATCCTCGCCACACAAGGTGGCAAGTGAAGCAAACCACTTGAAGTGTCCCTTGTATGTCCTTACTGCCAATGTACCTTTTCTTGTGTAACGGTTTGCTCTGTACGGCTATGTCATCATGGTTACGTATTGCTGTTTCAAGCAACGTTGCCATGTTAAAGAACTACAAGTATATACATAGAATTTCGTTTGACCATGGTTTTATTTCCTATAAATAATTTAGCGTGTGTGTTCTTTGTTTGTTTGTTTTTATATAAAGTGATTTGTTTTAGTAACATTATTACAGATAATCTTTAAAAAACAATGTGGAATACAAGTGGACATAGCATGTTTCAAGTTGTGTCATAGGGAAGAACTTTTATCTCTTGTCTGTCCCACGATCAACGTTTCACTGGTACTTTTTTCTATTTATTTATCATACAGCAACATGTTTATTTAAGAAGAAACTTCGCTTAATCGTGGTTTAAATTAAATATCATCATTATATAATGCTGATTAATCATATAGTTGCGTTTTTAAGTAGCAGCGTTGTTCAATGCTGATTTATCATTTAGTTGCGTATTGAAGTAGCTATGTCGTTTTATGCTGATTTATTATATAGTTGGGTATTTAAGTAGCAGTTTCGTTCAATGTTGATTAATAATATAGTTTAGTATGTAAGTAGCAGTGTCGCTTTATGTTGATTTATCATATAGTTCATATTTAAGTACATGTAGCAGCGTCGTTCAATGCTGATTAATCATATAATTGCGATTTCAAGTAACATCGTCGTTCTATGCTGATTTTTCATATAGGTGCGTATTTATGTATCAGCGCCGCTCTATGCTTGTTTATCATTTAATTGCGTATTTTAGTAGCAACTTCGTTATATGCTGATTTCTCATTTAGTGTTGAATTTTAATAGCAGCGTCGTTCGATGCTGATTTATTACATAGTGGCCTATTTAAGTAGCAATGAAACTAAATGCTGTTTTTTCATCCGATGGCGAATTGAAATACTAGCGTCAATCTTTACTGTTTATCATAATTAAAGCGGTTAATTTAAGTAGCCATGTTATTCAATGTTGGTTGATCATACAGTGACTAACTTAAGTAACATCGAAGTTAAATGAATATATATTATACAGTGCCATATCGTATTAAGTATCATCATCGCTTATTGCTTGTTTATCATATAATGGCGTATTTAAGTAATGAATAGCTCCGGTAATTGTTCATTTAAAATAACACAATTTATTTCTGGCTTAAGCTGTGTGAATTAGCATGAGAGCGGTTTAAAAGATATAAATAAAAANTTCATTTCGGCTACAGATTTTTATGTAACCTTTAAAATGACACTTAAAAGGGAAATATTTATAACGAAATAGCACATTTTAAGACAAACAAAGATAAGTACTATTAAAAAAAAAAGAGTGCCTCGGTCTTGAATCTTACAAAGTTTCTTAATGAGTATCTCCGAAATTTAAAAGTACGGCATTTATAAAGAAATATTACAGGTTTAAACAAAGGCAGATATGTACTTTTTAATAAAACTGTCTACATCGGCCTTATCTTTCAAAGTTTTGCTAATAAATATACCAGGCACTATTTACGCTAAAATCACAAAGTTTACTTTAAACTTTATATATTGATAAACCTTTATACTTATCCTTAAATAATGACATTCTTGAATAAAGAACTAATTAAAGTTTAGGCAAATGCATTTCTGAAAGTTGTGCTTAAAAAAGCGAACTCGGTCACATTACGCGTTGTCACTGAATATTGTTGCAGAGACAACTATTTTACAACTCTATCGTGTATATTTCTTATTTAACTTCTAATAATTAACGATGTGATACGTATCGAAACTTTCTTTTATGTTTGACTTGTTTTCAATCCTACTGTGTGAAGTCATACAATACGGTTTATTGGAATAAAGCGAGTGTACGCTATTATTACGCTGTAATCTACCAAATTCTTCAGTACCGTAATGGCAGCGGGTCACGTGATAGCCAGTATGGCGGCGGTCAATTTTATCGATTCTTGGATTGTCTATACACGTACAAGTTTCATGTTTTCACAGTTCAAATAGCGTTTGATATGCCCCCTGAGTGGTTTTGATCACGTGATCCGTTATGGCTACAACCGTTAATGCATGAAATCTGCTGTGAAACAAACGTGCGAAAAAAAGACATTGTCTGCATTTTAAGAATATTTATTTTGCTTAAACTGTAAGCAAAGGTAATATTTTATTAAACTGGTGTAATTGAAGTATCAAAGAAAAATGTTTGCAAAATAAAGTCCAAAGAAAAAAAATAGTTAAGAACTTGTAACAAGAGCACCGCATAGAGGGTGCCAACGCTCGGCTGTGGGTGCAGTTTTGAATATATGAAAGCTTGTCAGAAGAAAAGGAAGAAAGGTAAGTGGCGAGAAGAACTCATCTGAGAAACTATACATTTGTAGATAGAATACAATGTACTTTCATTTTAAAGCCAGCTTTATTTTTTTTATTATTTCAGGCTGCAGTGAAATAAATGGAGTACATCAAGTGCGGTTCCTGGAAAAAGGACTCCTACCAAAGATCTCAGCCACTGAGGTGATTGGAGCCAAAGAAAGAAATTACCATTTATATGTCCAAAATCTTCTGCTTCAAGATGTTCCAGTCATTAAGTCACAAAACGTTCTTCATCAATGCCCAGATTGGCTTGTGGTCACTGAAGTAGGTCTCGAACACTCTAACATCTATGGTATCTCTAGAAATATTTGTGTACATGTGGTCCAGTATAGATTGGTATTCGGTAGTTTCTGTTGGTATACACTGTCGCAGATGTTGAAAGCATTGAGGAAGTTTAGTGGGTTTTTTTTCTTAAGGTCAATATTTAAATCACCAATCACGATCATATGTTCAGTGATGTTACTAATCTGTTGTTCCAAGTAGGCACACAAGACTGAATGTGGGATGCGTGGGGACACATACAGCCCAACAACTGTAACATCTGCAGCTTCTACTGTAAGGATGATGATTTCAATCTCACCAGTTGACAATGTTTTTTGATGGCCATTGAGATCTTCTTATGAGGTAGTCTAGAATGGACAATTATGCCAGACATTGGAGTTCCTTGACGTGGACAGTCATGCCTGTAAATGTCGTATCCTTCAAATTTTACAGACTCATCGCGGTCGATGGTGGACAAATGTGTCTCAGCAAGTACACTAATGTCAGCTTTTGAATATTATGGGTCATTCTGAATGAATAATGATAATTTATGGTTGAATATGCATTTGGTATTTGAAAAACATTGAATTAACTAACTAACATACTGACGACAAAAATGTATTTGTCTGATAGAAAAGAAACAAAAGAACATCAAATAAAGTAACATAAGGTGACGACTGAAATTTGTAATGGATTTTTGTAAAATTTCCTCAGACTTTAAGTATAAAAGAAATTTGGGTATTAGACACCACAATATGACCTTGATCTTTGACATATTGAACCAAAAGAGAATATGATGGTTCTAAAGGTCATTAAGGTGCATAAAGGCTTTAGGTGGAAAAACTCCCATTTTAGAAGCATTGTGTAAATCAAGGTGCATCTACAAAGTTGTAGGTGGAACCACTTTGATTTTAGAGCCCATGTTAAAGTTTTATATTAGAGGTCACAGTGACCTTGAAATTGACCTAGTGACCCATAAATGGGTGTGGCGTGTAGAACCCATCAAGGTGCATCTACTTATGAAGTTTCAAATTTGTAGGTGGAAGCACTTTGATTTTAGAGCCTATGTGAAAGTTTTATATTAGAGATCACAGTGACCTTGACCTTTGACCTAGTGACCCACAATGGGTGTCACGTGTAGAACTCATCAAGGTGCATATGAAGTTTCAAAGTTGTAGGTGGAAGCACTTTGATTTGAGAGCCAATGTTAAGGTTTTAGAACGACGCGGAAGGCCGACGGCAGACGCTGGACGGCGAGCTGGCTATGACAATACCTCGGGTTTTCTCCGAAAACAGCCGAGCTAAAAACCACTAAAATTTACGTACAAGCTATATATTGAAAAATATATATATATTAGACTTCAACATATTAATAATTGTATGTATTTACTTATGAAATTAAAAAAATGAAATAAAAATACTTACTTTAAAAAAAGTTTTGAACGTTTTAAAACTCCTGGGGGCTAATGTCCTAGCGTGCACTTTTTTGAAGGGGCTTATGTCCTAGGGGCTAATATCCTAGGGACTAACGTCCTAGAGGGCTAATGTCCGTACCCCACTGTTCTAGCATAACAGTTTGAAACCGTGACACATGTAGAAATAATGATGCAACATTGATACAATAAAACAAATAATCCCGATTTCCAATCTATTTATTAAACCTAATTGTCACATATAATATATAATGTGAACATAATTTAAAAATTAATTCAAACAAACTAAATAATATATAAACTTTAAAACAAATAAACTCTTGTGTACATTATTATGTTGAGGAAAAGAAATAAAAATGAAATAATTAAACAAATCATGAAGCAATAAGAAACACAATTGAAGAATACTTATTTGTGTTTAAAAAAACACACACTTCTTCTGTGAAGATAAAACTGTGAAGATAAACAGTGCCAATCCTAGCAGTGATCAGATAGCTACGCCGCTTGTGTTGTGCAAATGAAAAAAAGAATAGATCATCTTTAAATATTGGCCATAACCAGAGCTCCAGATAAGATGCGTATCTGCGTATTTACGCATTGAAACATTTACAAAACACTTCAAAAATCGGCCAAGTGCGTAACATTACACAATACAAAGTGATATGTATTTGTAATCGATTAAAGTGCGTAACCGGTTTAACCAATAATCCAGATAAGTTTTAAGTGTAAGTTAACCTTAAAATCAAAAGAAAGTCAATTAAAATAAGCTTGTAACAAAATGGCGACCCATCATGTTTGTGGATAAAAAAAGGGACGTTTTAAGCGCCCAGCGGCTCCTTTGGGAATATTTCACAGAAAGTCTGTTCCTATCATCATTTAAAATGTATTCTGTTTGCATTTATTAATAACAAATAAAAATATTTCTAGATTAAACACGCCATGGCGAACTATGTCTGTTTTCTATTGAAATGGAATATACCCCTCAATATTCCTAAATACCCGTTTACTATTGCTGAAACAAAGGAATAAAATACGCTTTAACAATAATATCAGGGTGTAAAATACCATTTAGACTAAATCCTTATCTGGAGCTCTCGCCATAACTGAGTGTTCTGGTTACTGTCGTTTTCTGATGACTTATGTAATTACATTTGAGTCGTGCTCTGGGAAAACCTGGCTTGATGCATGTGCGTAAAGTATAATCCCAGATTAGCCTATGCAGTCCATATAGGCTAATCAAGGACGACACCTTCCACTTAAATGTTTTTTTTTTAGACTGCACATGCTAATCTGGGACCGCACTTTACTCACATGCATTGAGCCTCATTTTCCCAGAGCACGTGTCAGTTACATTTTTTTAAGAGCTTTGACCAACTTGACACCATAGTAATTCATAAACATGGTATATGGCTGGTTAATTGGATCATGTTTGTTTATAATTGTATTACAATCATGAACAATTCTAGCACTGTCCATGACACAACAAAAAACTAATGCAGCAATCAGTTTAATGTTTGACATCTGATATTCTTTATGTCTTCAGCTAAACTCAAACAGTGAAAACTAACAAGACCCCAATTCTTGATTACCTAAAAAAAAAACGATCTTTTCACAAAATAATGTAATAAAACAAAATGCTCACAATATTTATAAATAAAAAATAAAAATAAACATTTTTCACTTCCATTTTAACAACAAACAACATGTTTTTACAATCAAGAGAAAAACAAGAACAAAGAATGCAATCTTACGTTATGCAAGCAGTTTATATGACACAACGAGATAAATTTATCACAATTTATAAATGCTGGCAGATAAATTGTATATCTATAAGAATATAAAACATAATTTTCTATCACAGAAGAGGAAATATTATATAAAATATTTCATTTAAGTATAAGCACAACATTTATAATAATGCTTTTAATAATACATGCATACACATAATGCTTTTAGGCTGAGCTTTTAGACTTATAATCATTTAATACTAATTTACATGATACTGGAATTAAGTGTAAACCAAGTTTTAGGAAATGTTTTTGCCACATTTCTACCATTTGCTATTAAAAACTGCCCTTTATTTGTGTTAAACAATTTAAAAAAAACAACAACTTATAATTAAGAAATTTTACTTATAATTGGTTTCTTTAACAAATCAATGTACTGATTGAAAATTTTGAAACAGAAATGCTTAACAATATCTATGAGTGTAAAAATAAGGCATTTGAAACAAAGTATTTCCAAATGAAGCATTTGAAAAACAAACTTCAATTTTATTAAAACTTGCTTCATAATATTTATCTATACCATTATTTTAATTCACATCAAATTGTATCTTTATTTTTTACTGAACAAAGCATATTCAAGACGAAGCATGATTTTACGTAACTAAGATAGAAAATCTATCTTTAAAATAGTTGAGAAATATGAGAAGATAAAATATCACAGTCAGAATGCACAAAATATATATGTTTTAAATTTCACACAGACTCAACAAAAAAGTAAGCACTACTTTAAAGATTGCAATAACCATGTGAATAATTTCTTTGTTTACGTTAAACTCTGACACCTCTATGAAAACATTCTGCATACAATTAGACTACTGATTTTTTATAATAATTAAATATTAAAAATGTACTCCTATCCAAACACAAGCAAATATAATGATGTCTTATCAAGCAGTATAATCAACAAATAAAGTTTTGTATGATATATGTGATTTGGCATTATCTTAAATACCCCGGTACCATGAAAATTCACAACCTATTTTTATAAACTGACCAACAAACAAATATATAATTGATATATAGAGGATATTTACACTTCTTTCTCCCATACCGATATATTTATGCAATTAAAATATTAAACAGGAAGTTGAACTCTAATCTGCTTATAAATGCATTTTCCCAATAATGCAAGAGTAGAACTGGCTGTAGATAAAATGCACAACACAACAAAATTAATTCTCAATGAACATGGCAAACAATAATAACAAATGCTTGTTAATACTGGTTTGTGAAAACACAAGACACATTTGTGTATCACTTTTGTTAAAATGTTTATTTCAGATCTGTAGTCCAGAACCAGATCATGTTGAATGTTGCAAACACAATATCAATACAGGCTATTGCCATTAATATTCTGACCTTCACAGGAAAAAAATTCAACAATACATTTCTTTGTCATTTAATAATTTAGGTGATGATAAAATCATCCCAAGACTCAGAAATGCAATATGATCTTGGTACTGTAGCCAATTGTATAAATCTGGATAACTCTTATCCAGCGGATAACTTTTGGTTATCTTCAATTTTTTTTTATATCTTTTTTGAAAATAACCAAAATTTATCCGCTGGATAAGAGTTATCCAGATTTATACACTTGAATACAGCAGATGGTTTTCTAAAGAAACCCTTAACCAGGAGTTGAAATTTGCATCTCATTGCCAATGACACTAAGTCCTAAAGTTTGTGATATCCTTTTGGTTGCTATAGAAACCAGAACCTAGAAGTTGTGACCTTCTTTTGGTTGCTATAGAAACCATGACCTTGAAGTTGTGACCTCCTTTTGGTTGCTATAGAAACCAGAACCATGAAGTTTGACCTCCATCTTATTGCTACAGATACCATGACTTATTAGTTGTGACCTGCAGCTGGTTGCTATAGAAACCAGGAACAAGTAGGTGCGACCTTGAGCTCGTTGCTAGGGATATCATGAGCTAGAAGTTGTGACCTCCGGTAGGTTGCTATGTAAACTGTAAGCTATCTAGTAGTTGGCAATGGGTTTTCCTCCCTCAATGGCCAGTTCCTCAAGTTGTACTATAGTTTGGTGGTTGTCAAAGTCCAGTTCATTTAAAAGTTGGTCTGCTATACGGCTTCTCAACCTTCCTCCCACCTGAAAATAATTGTTTTCACACACATGAAATATACAATATACTAAACTTATTTCTTCTAATCAAATATCGATATCAATAATTGATTGTTTGCTAATCCTTTCTACGTTTTTTTATTCATTTCATCATAGCCCTTAAGATATAAAATTTAAACCAAGTTCATTCTTTAATGAAAGTGTGACCTTGACCTTGGAGATATCGACGTAATTCTTTCGCATGACACACCGTTCAATGATTGTGAACAAATGTACCAAGTAATTTTTAAATCTCACGATGAACAACATAGAAGGCCCGGACAAGCTCATTTATGGCCATTTTTGATATTTGAACTCAAAGTGTGGCCTTGACCTTGGAGATATTGACGTAATTCTTTAGCATGACACACCGTTTAATGACGGTGAACAAATGTGCCAAATGATTTTGAAATCTAACAATAAACGACATAGTTGTGGCCCAGACAAGCTCATTTATGGCCATTTTTTACCTTTGAACTTAAAGTGTGACCTTGACCTTGGTAATATCGACATAATTCTTTCGCGCAACACACCGTCCAATGATGGTGAACAAATGTGACAAATGATTTTAAAATATCACAATGAATGACATAGTTATGGCCTGGACAAGCTCATTTATGGCCATTTTTGACCTTTGAACTCAAAGTGTGACCTTGACCTTGGAGATATCGACGTAATTCTTTCGCCCGACACACCGTCCAATGATGGTGAACAAATGTACCAAGTCATTTTAAAATCTAACGATAAATAAAATAGTTATGGCCCGGAAACACTTTCGGTTTAAAACGCACTAAGTGACCCCCGACCTTGTTTTTGACCCGGCATGACCCATATTCAAATTTGACCTAGACATCATCCAGATACAATTTCTGGCCAAGTTTGGTGAAGATCTGATAATTTTCGGGACAGACAGACAGACGGACAGACTGACCGACAAAGTGACTCCTTACAGCCCCCATTACCAATTGGTAATGGGGGTATAATGATGCTGTTATGCCAATGCTTATTTAGTTTAAAACCAAAACACAGCTTCACAAGAAAAAAAGCACCACGAATGATGTTACAATAAGGCAACTATCACCTTCTATTCAACAAATAAATGTAGGACAAGAGTAAAACAAATTTTATTATAAACGGCAATATACATGTAGAAACAAGTATGACACTGACAATATCTCAGAAAACAATAACATGTCTGCAATGATTGAAGCTTCTATCCAGCAACCAACCATATACTGTATGAGAAAAATGTCACATATATAGGGCTGAACGGAAAACTGTCGTATCTCCTTCTTTATTTAATATGAGTTACGACAGTCTTCCGTTCACCCCTCGATATATATGAGCTGTGCTCAGGGAAAAGGGGGTTTAATGCATGTGCGTAAAGTGTCATCCCAGATTAGCCTGTGCAGTCCGCACTAGCTAATCAGAGAAGAAACTTTCTGCTTTTCTAGCTTTTTTTGTTTAAGGGAATTCTCTTCTAAAGAAAAATCCATAAAAGCAGAAAGTGTTGTCACTGCATAGCCTGTGCAGACTGCACATGTTTATCTGCGACAACACTTCACACATGCATTTAACTCTTTCAGTGCTGGAACCGAATTTTGAAGGCCTTTGCAAACAGTTTGGATCCAGATGAGACGCCACAGAATGTGGCGTCTCATCAGGATCCAAACTGTTTGCTATTTTGATCGTATTCTTTGAAAAAACAAGAAGAAAATGCTAATTTAAAAATTCAGCAGACGACATTTTAGCAGACGACAAATTTCCCAGCATGCAAAGGGTTTACAAGATGTGCAGTGCAGAACTGGCTTCAGCAGATTCAGAGGGATTTGCAGACGGCACTTGACGCACATGCATTATTGCCAGAGCGAGGCTCATATGGATAAACGTGTGTTAATTAAAGGAAATCATACATGGGGTATCCAATAGAACTACAATTACATGGGGTATCCAATGGAACTACAATTACATGGGGTATATAATGAAACTACAATTATATATATAGATTATCTCATGAAACCCAAACAAAAACTCAGCAACGTACAGTCTTTGGTCTCTGCATCTTCTTGCTGGGCTCATTGTTGAGGTTGCCCATGTCTGGGGTGATGGTGCGGTTGTTGGGCCAGATGATGGCCGGGGGGAAGAGACCGGAGGACGGGGTCCCTCGGCTTGTGGGAATGCTACGGTGGGCGGACTGGACGCGCGACCTCTTTCCGGTGGTGGAGGCTGCAATTTAGGAAACATTGGTGTTGTGTCAATACTACATATTGTGGACAGACAACATGAAAAATCACATGTAAGAAGCGAACATAACTGTTATCTAAATACTGCATATTGTGAGAAGGCAACATGAACAATAACAGGTAACTGGAATATATTGATGAATGGTCATGCATTGTAAACAGATCTGAGTTAGAATTTTCATTATTATTTGCATTTTAGAAATGATTACATTTCAAACATTTTTTTTCAGGAACATTGATGTTTCTTAAGTTTAAGGCTATGTATTATGCACATTTATATAGATTTTCTTGGATAAGAATCAACAAAATACAACAGATGAAATTTTCCATCAAAGAAACACTTAGAGTTCAAACTTTTTTGTCAGTGGCATTGCTTTTTCTTTTTTTGTTTTGCACATTTATAGATTTTCTTGGTTAAGAATAAACGAAATATAACAGGTGGAACTCACGTGTCATTGGTGTAAAGGCTGACTGAGTTCGACTCACACAAGATTCATAATCATACACCTAAAATAGAATAAAAATAGTCCGCATATTCAAACGAAAACACAACAATAAAAAAAATTGTCTGTAATTATTTATTACAATTTTGTTTTTACTTGTTAAAAATCTTTTTTTCTGTCTTCAAATATTATAAGTAACAAAAACGAATTTGAAATGAGTCCATAAATCAAAATCTGAACTATAGTAAAAAAAGGCACTATTCATCTTCTCTGATGATAGATACTGAAGGCATTTCATACATAGCAAAAAGTAAGCAGCAATACAGTTCAAAGCATGTCTTTTTCTTTGCTTAAAAATGGCAATAAATCTGGTTATGTAAACACCAAAAATCTGAACCAAAAACACTTAAGTTCATATGCTTGTTTCTAAGTTTGTAAATTTCATCACTCTAGCAACAATACAAGATGCAGCGAAACAAAAAATCCTCCAGATTGACAAATGGACCCAGGCAAACCTTTATACCCCCCCTCCCATCCCCAACCCCAAAGAGGGCAAAAAATCCCGCCACAAACCACTGCCTGCAGGTCATCAACCCTCTGGAAGGCGTCGAGCTTCATGCTGCGCTCGTGCTGCAGTTTCTTGCGTGCCACATCGATGTCCTTCTTGATCTTATCGAAGTAGACGCTGTTCTGCTTGACATTGCGATCCTTCTCCTCTGCCAGGGTAGCCAGCTGACTCTCCTTGTCCTGCAGTTCCTCAAGCTGCAAACATAGAAATTGAGTTCTGGTAGAGGTTAATGCATATGCCTTAAGTGTCATCCCAAATTAGCCTGTGCACACAGCACAGGCTAATCAGGGACAGCACTTTCTGATTTTATGGAATTTTTCGTTTAAGGGGAAGTCCCTTTTAAACAAACATCTAGTCTAGGCGAAAAGTATCTTTACTGATTTGCCCGGTGCGACACTTTACACACATTCATAAAGCCAGATTTTCCCAGAGTGAGACTCATTTATGTTTTATTTTAATATAATTTTAAACAAGAAACATGGAAATCCAAGAAAACTAGGTTTTCAATTATTTACTGCTCCCACTTACCAGTTTCTCTATGTTTGCCTGCTTGGCCTGTTCCAGCTGCTTCTGACTGCGGGCCTTCTGCATCGCCTCATGCGTCTTCTCAAGTTTCTCCTTCAACTGCAATCACACAACTCATAGCTTTTTTTCCTGTCATTGGTCCCTCAATTATTGAACAAATTAGTTGCTAACCTTTCATAATTGTGAAAAAAAAAGACTAATACTTTTTAAAATTGTAAAAACTTGAGTCGCAAACTTCTCAAAATTGTAAAAATTTGAGTTGCAAACTTCTCACTAGAACTCCGCGAGTTGGATGTGTGGCCTTATGGTACTGGGTTAACCAAGAAATTGGCTAATTTCAACAAGTCTAAGTCCAAAATAAGGTCAAGGTCACAGGGATCAAAACTTGTATGCGCATGGAAAGGTCTTGTCCAGATACACATGCGTACCAAATATGAAAGAAATATATGAAGGGACACAGACGTTATGAGCTTTTTTTGAATCGCGGTTGCAGATTTCAAAACCTGAACGCGGACCCAAAGTTCAAAAATTTCATGCGCATGGAAGGTGTTGTCCAGATGCACATGCGAACCAAATATGAAAGCAATATCTGAAGGGACACAGTAGGTATGAGCCTTTTTTGAATCGCAGTCGCAGATTTCGAAACCTGAACGCTGACCTCAAGTTCAAGGTCACAGGGGTAAAAAAAATTGTGCGCATGGAAAGGTGTTGTCCAGATACACATGCATACCAAATATGAAAGCAATATCTGAAGGGACACAGTAGGTATGAGCCTTTTTCGAATTGCAGTCGCAGATTTCTAAACCTGACTGCTGACCTCAAGATCAAGGTCAAGGTCACAGGGGTCATAAATGTTATGCGCATGGAAAGGTGTTGTCCAGATACACATGCATACCAAAAATGAAAGCAATATCTGAAGGGACACAGTAGTTATGAGCCTTTTTTGAATCCCTGACCATAGTCAGGCGACACAAAAACTGTGAAAATTTGAGTTGCAAACTTCTCAAAATTGTGAAAATTTGAGTTGCAAACTTCTCAAAATTGTGAAAATTTGAGTTGCAAACTTCTCAAAATTGTGAAAAAAACGCCATTGTCTTAGAAGGAAAAAAAGCCCTGCAACTTCTACTGGTAGCTACTTTCAATCAACATCATTTACACCGAATATGCTTGTAGACCTAATATGCTGCCTAATGGAATATGACGTGGTACAATCACCTCGTGCTATACAACCCATCAATCAATAATGAAATGTAATACGCCAAATGTACAAAATTTATTTTCCAGAAGAAAACAGTCCATAAAAGGATTTAAAATGTTTCTATTTACCGATTTTGATGCACTGATGTTGATTTTTTTTGGTAATTTTTTCAGAGAAAGATAATTTGCAAAAATTAAATTTACATTTTATATTTCTGTATCTTTATTTAGTTGTTTTTCCTCGTCTTTTTTGAGTGGATAATAATTTTGAGCACTAAAAACCATATTACCAACCCCAAAAAACTAAAGAAATGCAGTAAAAGAAAACCCCTGCAGCCAATTAACGCTTGATTGGTCATTGTCGGCTCGGGTACTACTTACATGTACCCCATGTACTCTTAAGTATACTTACATGTACCCCGGGTACAGTAAATATACTTTATCGTACCCGGTCGATTTTAGACTTTACCCGAGTTATATTCCCGCCCAAAATCCGATGTCGTAAAACGCGCTACCGATTATCTTAAACAAACTTCTTTTAAAAAAAAAATGCATTAACATGCTTTTTGAGTATGAGTTTCGATAATATAGAGGCCATTTTACAGAAAATTGACATAAATGTCAATATAATAAATTTAAAAAATTAGCCGACAACGAACGATTTGGCGTTAAATTTCCTGGGTACGTTTTAGTATATTTATTGTACCCGGGGTACATGTAAGTATACTTAAGAGTACCCAGGGTACATGTAAGTAGTACCCAAGCCGACAATGACCAATCGAGCCCAATTAACTTATTGAAATTGCCATGACAACATATATCACACACACCTCCTTATCCAGATGTTTCTTCACGTCGTTCGCCTCTTTCTGTTGGTCAGCAAGGGCCTTTCTCAGCGCCACGATCTGTTGCCGTAGCAATATGATCTGCTCTTCAGCCTCCATTTTCATCGTCTCGCACACCTTCTTGTTGTTTTCTGACTCATTCTTAAGTTCTCGTAACTATGCAAACCAGACAGAAAATACTAGGTAAGTTATTCAATTTAAATTCATACGTCCAACAGAGAATTGAAGGTAAGCGTTGAATATGGTATCTTAATTTAGCAAGGAACAGAAATCAATATCCCACAAGGCATGAATAAAGCTATGTTTATTCCATTATAACCTCAATGCAGGGTTCAAAAAGGATAAAGTTGAAGTTGGTATCCCATATTTCTGTAGATCTAGTACTGTTTGAGATACTTTTTGCATTGTGTTGTCATAAATCAGGCTATGACAGCATGCACATTTATGAAATTATTTCAAACATTCACAGCAAAAAACAAAATCATCTTCAGCTGAGCGTGTTTGTGAACAATTTGCAATTCAGTAGAAACTAATTTTAACATTCATTTTACAAACTAATTGCTGAATATTTTGCTCAAAAATACGTTAAATGTGTGAACAGTCGCATAATTGAAAAGCATACAAGTATATGAGTCACATTTTGGGAAGATGGGGCTTAATGCCTGTGCATACAGTGTCGTCCTAGATTAGCCTGTGCAGTCCACACAGGCTTATTACAGACAACACTTTCTTTTTTTATGGAATTTTTCCTTTCAAGAAAGTCTCTTCTAAAAGAAAATCTAGTCTAGGCGGAAAGTGTTGTCCCAGATTAGCCTGAGCGGAATGCAAAGGCTAACCAGGGACAACACTATGCACATGCATTAAGCCCAGTTGTCCCAGAACGAGTCTCTTATATGTATCGCGCTCTGAGAAAACTGGGCATAATGCATGTGCGTAAAGTGTCGTCCCAGATTAGCCTGTGAAGTCTGCACGGGCTAATCAAGGACGACACTTTCTGCTTTTATGACATTTTTCGTTTAAATGAAGTCTCTTCTCAGCAAAAATCCAATTTAGGCGGAAAGTGTCGTCCCTGATTAGCCTGTGCAGACTGCACAGGCTTATCTGGGATGACACTTTACGCACATGCATTTTGCCCAGTTTTCTATGAACACGCCACATATGCCCACCCTGGAGACATGCTGGACACTGTCGTGGTTCTGTCTCCACGTTTTCATGGCCTTCATCTTCAGTATGAGCGTACTGAGCACGTGATTCTCGTGCTGCAACTCCCGCAGTCTCTCCGACTTGGACAGCAGATCCCCTGCCTGACCCTCGTCTGTTGTAATTAAGAAATAATGTTAAATTGAGCCTTGTTTTTGGAAAACGGGGTTTATTGCATGTGCGTTAAGTGGCAACCCAGATTAGCCTGTGCAGTTGGCACAAGCTAGTCAGGGACGATATTTTTTGCTTTTATGTAATTTTTAGTTTAAAAGAAGTTTCTTCTTAACGAAATCCAGTGTTGGCCTGAAGAGTCATCCCAGATTAGCCTGTGTGGACTGCACAGGCTAATATGGGATAATAATTAACGCACATGCATTAAGCCCAGTTTTCTAAAAAAGAGGCTCAACTTTTTATTTTATTTTTGGCCATTTCATCTGAATTGCCTATTGGACCTTCATGGGGTCTGTATGATGTCAACACTACATAAAATCAGTAGGGAGTGATTCTAACCAACACAAATATGGATACAGAAGGAGGAAAATAGCTCAACAATTTTCAATATGAATTATTATTTTTTATTATACTTTTTTACATTAATGTCATACATATTGTTTTGTAAAGCACTATCATATCCCAGTTTAATAGATATCCAATTTTTTTCAATACAACAACCGTTTCAGTACTAAAATAGATATCAATTTTTTTAAGACGAAGACCTTTTAAATACTGCTAAAAGGTTGCTGTGGTCTAGTTGATAAGGTGTTCGCCCAAAGACTGGGAGGTCATGGGTTCGATCCCGACTGTGGGAGCGTTCTTTGAATCTCCCCCATAGACACCAAGTACTGGTTCTACCCAGGAAATGGACACACGAGTGTTTCAATAAGCCTTAGGCTTTTAATGCAATCAAGCCTAATTAAATGGCTTAAAAATTAAATACTACTTCCATGCCGATCTCTGCTTACCGATGGTGCTTCCAAACTTCTCCCGCACCGTGCTCATGGCCTTCAAAGCCTCTCTGCGAGTCTCGCTGACTTTCTCGAACACGTCGTCGTGGAGCTCGTTACGGAACTCGTCAAACTTGTTCTTCAGCATGAAGGTGGAGTTGAACAGGTTCTGTATGAGCTCATCATACTCTTGTCGGACACGTTCTCGGATCTCTGACTGTTGATTGAGGTTCATCTCCCGCATTTCAGCAACTTTGGCTCTCAGAGCAGTGATTTCTGAGAATATATTGGCCACGCTTTCGGATAACTGGGTTTAATGCATGTGAGTAAAGAGTCATCCCAGATAAGCCTGTGCAGGGAAATCTGGGACGACTCTCTACACACATGCATTAAGCCCAGTTTTCTCAGAATGCGATTCATATGGATAAGTGCATGTTAACTCTTTCAGCGCTGGAACCGAATTTTGAAGGCATTTGCAAACAGTTTGGATCCAGATGAGACGCCACAGAACGTGNACCACGAGTGTCACATGATCATGGAGCTGCGTAAGAAGATGTCCAAGGAGCTGACCCTGGTGTTGGCAGAGAGGGGTCGGGTGGAGGAGACAGCCCTGCCCACAGACCTCTGGAAGAGACCGGTATGGAGGCAGTGATTTTTTTTTCACAATTGCGAAAAGTACCGGTACCGCGCCAATTGGGAAAAATAAGCGCGAAAACCTCTGAAATTGAAAAAATTTGTGTCGTGAAATCTTCATATTGGGAATTATAATTGGTCTTTTTAATTGTTTGGTACTAAATTACACAAACCCATCTAAATTATCTTGTACGTGCCCTTTTGCTGAAATGTTCATGTTCAATGCTCATTTTATTTGTTCACTTGTAGATAATGCATTTTTGGAATGAAATTGACTCAACTTTCGTTTCTTTTGGGAATGATTTGGACGAATATTGGGAATTTTGTAATTTTTCCTCAATTGGGAAAGTGCCTTTTATGGGTAGTATATGAAGAAGGAAACAAATCGCTGGGGTGTGATGGACTTAAACCTTTCCCACTCAACAGCAAAGTGAAAATGGCTTTATGCAACCAGAATAAAACCAGAACTGGTGAGCCTGCGAGATAACTCGCAGCCTGTTCAGATTTTATGCTGTTTGCCTAAAAAACTTGAATCTATTGAAAAAGCTCTTAATTTTAATTTGATTTTCTAGGGGACTGCAAACACGTGAAAGTGCTTATCTGAGTGGTAAAGGTTTAAGTTAATGATGTTTTTTTGGTAGTGAGCTGCAGATGTCTGTGGGGGTCCCAGCAAAGATTTTATAACAATTTTAAGATAGTATAACAAACTGTTATTTTCACTGCATTGTCAATATGTAAATATGTTTCTTAAATTCTAAATTATTAAAAACTCTAATTAAAATTTTAATTAAAAGTAAAAATGTTGAAAATAAATATTCATGAATTAATGTCTACATACTGAAAGCACATGCACTATTGTTGTTGTGTTCAGACATATACACTAGACTGATAACTTTATCCATATGAACTTCCACATCCACAGTGCATGGCAATAAATGACAATAATAATTGAGCCTTGCTCTGTGAAAAGGGGGTTTAATGCATATGCGTAGTGTCATCCCACATTAGCCTGTGCAGTCTGCACAGGCTAATCAGAGACGACCATTTCCGCTTTTATTGTTTGTTTTTATTAAAGGAAGACTCTTCTTGAAAAAAAATCCAGTAGAAGTAAACCGGAGAGTGTCGTCCCTGATTAGCGTGTGCGTAATGCAGAGGCTTATCTGGGACGAAACTTTAAGCACATGCACAGAGGGAGGGTCAATAATATTATAATTTCAGGTGATGAAAGAAAGTTTTACCATCCTGAAGCCCCACATGATGGAGTCCTTCTATGAGAAGCTAATGAATCAATGCGAGGAGAAGGATGGCCGCGTCACGTTCTCGCGCAAACACCTCGACACGTGCGTGGCAGACCTGGCGCGGGACGTGATGGCGCGAGAGAAGAGTAACTTCGAGAGCTACACCATGTTCTATGAGAACCTGCTTCGCGCCTGCCACCAGAATCTCTATCAGAGGGAACAGGTCAGGCTGAGGATGTTTAACCCTTTGAGCGCTGGAACTGGATTTTGAAGGCCTTTGCAAACAGTTTGGATCCAGATGAGACGCCACAGAACGTGGCGTCTCATCAGGATCCAAACTGTTTGCTATTCTGATAGTGGTCTTTGAAAAAAAGTGAAGAAAATTATGATTTTAGAAATTCAGCAGAAGACATTTTAGCAGACGACAAATTTCCCAGCATGCAAAGGCTTAAGACTCATTCTCGGATGTCGCGGGTCATATGGTTTCATTTTTTTGAATGTTCAATATGTTTTGGTGGCAGAAAATCGAGAGATACTGTAAAACCATTATTATTTGTGGGTCATCAATTTTTGTTAATCAAAAATTTGTTAACCACGAAAATTCATGCCAAAGAATATAACTGATTTTACAGTAGTTCATAACCCTTTGCATGCTGGGAAATTTGTCGTCTGCTAAAATGTCGTCTGCTAAATTTCTAAAATTAGCATTTTCTTTGATTTTTTTTCTAAGAGCACTATCAGAATAGCAAACAGTTTGGATCCTGATGAGACGCCACGTTCTGTGGCGTCTCATCTGGATCCAAACTGTTTGCAAAGGCCTTCAAAATCCAGTTCCAGCGCTCAAAGGGTTAAACATCCTCAGCCTGACCTGTTCCCTCTGATAGAGATTCTGGTGGCAGGCGCGAAGCAGGTTCTCATAGAACATGGTGTAGCTCTCGAAGTTACTCTTCTCTCGCGCCATCACGTCCCGCGCCAGGTCTGCCACGCACGTGTCGAGGTGTTTGCGCGAGAACGTGACGCGGCCATCCTTCTCCTCGCATTGATTCATTAGCTTCTCATAGAAGGACTCCATCATGTGGGGCTTCAGGATGGTAAAACTTTCTTTCATCACCTGAAATTATAATATTATTGACCCTCCCTCTGTGCATGTGCTTAAAGTTTCGTCCCAGATTAGCCTGTGCATTACGCACACGCTAATCAGGGACGACACTTTCTGGTTTACTTCTACTGGATTTTTTTTCAAGAAGAGTCTTCCTTTAATAAAAACAAACAATAAAAGCGGAAATGGTCGTCTCTGATTAGCCTGTGCAGACTGCACAGGCTAATCTGGGATGACACTACGCACATGCATTAAACCCCCTTTTCACAGAGCGAGGCTCAATTATTATTGTCATTTATTGCCAAGCACTGTGGATGTGGAAGTTCATATGGATAAAGTTATCAGTCTAGTGTATATGTCTGAACACAACAACAATAGTGCATGTGCTTTCAGTATGTAGACATTAATTCATGAATATTTATTTTCAACATTTTTACTTTTAATTAAAATTTTAATTAGAGTTTTTAATAATTTAGAATTTAAGAAACATATTTACATATTGACAATGCAGTGAAAATAACAGTTTGTTATACTATCTTAAAATTGTTATAAAATCTTTGCTGGGACCCCCACAGACATCTGCAGCTCACTACCAAAAAAACATCATTAACTTAAACCTTTACCACTCAGATAAGCACTTTCACGTGTTTGCAGTCCCCTAGAAAATCAAATTAAAATTAAGAGCTTTTTCAATAGATTCAAGTTTTTTAGGCAAACAGCATAAAATCTGAACAGGCTGCGAGTTATCTCGCAGGCTCACCAGTTCTGGTTTTATGCTGGTTGCATAAAGCCATTTTCACTTTGCTGTTGAGTGGGAAAGGTTTAACTCCATCACACCCCAGCGATTTGTTTCCTTCTTCATATACTACCTATAAAAGGCACTTTCCCAATTAAGGAAAAATTACAAAATTCCAAATATTCGTCAAAACAATTCCCAAAAGAAACGAAAGTTGAGTCAATTTCATTCCAAAAATGCATTATCTACAAGTGAACAAATAAAATGAGCATTGAACATGAACATTTCAGCAAAAGGGCACGTACAAGATAATTTAGATGGGTTTGTGTAATTTAGTACCAAACAATTAAAAAGACCAATTATAATTCCCAATATGAAGATTTCACGACACAAATTTTTTCAATTTCAGAGGTTTTCGCGCTTATTTTTCCCAATTGGCGCGGTACCGGTACTTTTCGCAATTGTGAAAAAAAAATCACTGCCTCCATACCGGTCTCTTCCAGAGGTCTGTGGGCAGGGCTGTCTCCTCCACCCGACCCCTCTCTGCCAACACCAGGGTCAGCTCCTTGGACATCTTCTTACGCAGCTCCATGATCATGTGACACTCGTGGTTTTCAAACAGGCGCACAAGCTGCCAACGTAAACCAAACAGGGATATAGATAACGCAGGAGCCCACAAGTGCATGGACCCTAAAATTTGTGCTAGGACCCTTTAATGTGTGCTAGGACCCTCAAATGTATGCTGGAACACTTAAATTTGTGCTGAGACCCAAAATCTGTGCTGGGGCCGTAACATTTTTGCTGGGACCCTAAAATTTGTAATGGGACCTGAAAATTTAAACTAGGGCCCTCAAAATTTATGTTGAGATTCTAAAATTTGAGCTGGGTCTCTAAATGTGTGCTAGGACTCTTAATTTATAATTATACAGCTTGTTATTTTTATTCCATAAGTGAAAAATTTATACACTCCACTTTATATCTATACATGTATAGTATTTTGTGGTTCTTTGATAAAAGGTAAACATTTTCACATGTGTATGCTCTATTGTTAGAGTTACAAATACATCATGCTGGTGAATGAAGCCGAAAAAGCCATTTCCGTTTATAAATCAATAAAAGCATATATCTCACCTGCTTAGCCCTCACTTCAATCTCTGATGCTCCACGGGGCATAACCAGTGGGTCTGTTTCCAAGGCAATGCCCTCGTACATTTCACCTTGACCCAGTCGCCTAGCAACGCTTTGTAACACAGGCAGCAGCACTTCTGTCTTGTATACTTTACTGTGTTATTGAACATAAATTCAATGTACTCTAAAAACTGGACCATCTTTCTTAGTGAGCTGTCATGATAAACAAGAGGGCTAAAAGCCCTTAAAAGCCCTAAGACCTGGGACCCCAAAGAACTTTTATGTTCTTAGCAGGTAGTGTTCACAAGGTTTCACAGTAGACATTCATGGAAAACTTCCCCAACACATGGCTGCCATGTTTTAAAACAACCAACAATCCTTTTCAGCAGAGATAATACAATTTTTTAATGCTCTGAGTAAGTTTCACGATGAGTGGGTAAAAAATGTGACTTTTTGAGTATTTCAATGTTTACTTAGCCACATTAGAAAAAATGTGGCATGTTCTGAGAAAACTTGGCAAAATGCTTGTGCGTAAAGTGTCATCCCAGATTAGCCTGTGCAGTCCACACAGGCTAATCAGGGACGACAATTTCCGCTTTTATGGAATTTTTGGTTTAAATGATGTCTCTTCTTAGCGAAAATCTAGTTTAGGCAGAAAGTGTCGTTTTAACTCGTTGTGCTCAGGTGAGCTAATAATAGTCAACGGCAAATAAATATATTATAGTTTACAGGTATCGAAAAAATTAAAAATAACATTTTTTTTTAGTATCTATGACAATAACATATAATTGTGATATTATTATACTATGATTTGAAATTTTGATGTCAAAAATTTATGTTCTAAATGAAGGAAATGAAACTAGAAGTTGGATGTCTTGCATATCACCAGAAATATAAGATTAATACTGCTGAAAACTAAACTTGATCTTCCTTTTATGTCTACTCACTCACCCTAAGTTTCATAACAAGTGCAAAAAATCTGCTACAAGTACAGTGTTTTTTCTTTTGTTGAATTTGGGGCTGTTATTTGGCCCGGGCCATTCCCAAGTTCAAAAAGTATACACAATCATGTATATTTTTCCCAAATGATTGCCTAAAATTCCCAATTGTAAGTTTACACAATTTTGTGTTTGTGTGTGAAATGCAACATTAAGCCTATGGGTCCAGCCTTAGTAAACATAAAACTGAAAACACTTATTCTCAATTTTAAAGTATTTTTTATCAAAAAATAAAATACAACAATTTCCGTATTTTAGTCAAAACAACACGATTTTTCCCAATCCAAATGGCCATGGTCCCATTCCCAAAATGTTGAATAAAAACACTGAAAAACACAAAACTGAAAAGTAATCCAAACATGTTGCCCGTTGCAGACAACACAAAACCACTGCGTTATTATCAGAAGTAAAGTAATCCAAACACGTTGCCCGTTGCATACGACACAAAACGACTGCGTTATTACCAGAAGTAAAGTAACACAAACATGTTGCCCTTTGCAGACGACACAAAACGACTGTGTAATTACCAGAAGTTAAGTAACCCAAACATGTTTCCCGTTGGAGACAACACTAAACAACTGCGTTGTTACCAGAAGTAAAGTAACACAAACAGGTTGCACCTTGCAGACGACACAAAACGACTGTGCTATTACCAGAAGTAAAGTAACCCAAACATGTTTCCCGTTGGAGACGACACTAAGCAACTGCGTTGTTACCAGAAGTAAAGTAACATAAACATCTTGCACCTTGCAGACGACACAAAACGACTGTGTTATTACCAGAAGTTAAGTAACCCAAACATGTTTCCCGTTGGAGACGACACTAAACAACTGCGTTGTTACCAGAAGTAAAGTAACACAAACATCTTGCACCTTGCATACAACACAAAACGACCACTTTATTACCAGAAGTAAAGTAACCCAAACATGGTGCCCTTTTCAGACAACACAAAATGACTCTGTTATTACCAGAGACGACACAAAACGACTGGGTTATTACCAGAAGTTCCTGTACATGGACATGGCCTCAATGGCCTGGACTCCCAGCCTCCTGCGTCCCCAGTCGGCCTTCAGGAGCTCCAGGCACTTCCACAGCATCAGGAAGAACTTGAGCAACTTGTACGACTTCAATGGCTCCTGGGTGCGGGACAAACTGACGCTCGCCGCTGCTGCCAAGGGAGGTAATGATGGTTAAGAGTTTTGCGTGTTGTTTTCGTAAGATTGTTTGTGATTGAGACTTTGTAATGATTTTAGGGAAATATATATTAGACCAAATCGAATGAAAGATTATTATGAATAGTTTAATATGAAGTTATCAACACCAAGTACTTTTGAATACCAATTTGAAGACAAAAATCGAAATCAAGATAAATAGAGAATATTATGTGAGTTTTGGATAAAGATCAAGTTTATCATGTGAGGCTTAGAATCATGGTTCTGTGCAGAGCTTGATAGACTTTGATCTTTATCCAAAACTCACATAATATTCTATTTATCCTATTATTTTCTCTCTTTTTTCATTAATAAATATCAAATATCACATTTTTAGACGATTTTGTTCTTCCGTAGTTGACAAAAACAGATTCTCCAATTTTTGGAAAAAACCCACAAATGATCTAAAAAGCGATAGTATAAAGCTCAAGTTTATACGATCGTAGTTATCCTATTGATTTTCATCTGGTAATAGGATAAAAATTAAAACATGAGCCTCGTTCATAGGAAAGGGGGTTTATTGCATGTGTGTAAAGTGTTGTTCCAGACTAGCCTGTGCAATCCACACAGGCTAATCAGGGACGACACTTTCCACCTAAATTGAATTTTTGTGTAGAAGATGTCTACATGCATAAAGCCCTTTTTGATAGGGAGAGGTCAAATAATTTATGACTAATAACTATAACGTAAGGAACTTACCCTGCTTAGAAGCACTATTCGGCAATTTTTTCACATCAATTGTTCTGACACTGGCTGAGCGCACTTTGCGTTCTTTAGGTTTGTCTGCTTCCCCACTTGTAGCCGGGTGCTCAGTGAGGAGTGATATATCTTGGAAACCAGTCTGTAGAACATCCTCCATTAGGAGCGTCACACCCAGTATCTCACCATTGGCAACATGCCTGCAAGTGGGATAATGAAAGAAATTAAATTTGAAAAATGGGCTGGAATCAAGATTTCTGATGAGTTTCATGCGTTAAAGTTGTGAATACTACACACTAAAAGTAGTTTGTCATCATATTGATGGTGTATCGAACAAATTGTTTCTTTTTACTTTAATTCTTGTTGCACAGATTTTCATTGGATCAGCAATAAACTAATAAGTTTTGGCCCTAAAAAGTTTGAGACAAGACTACTTCTAAAATTAATTAACATTTATATATATTAACAAAGTTTGCATATTAAATAATAATAAAAAAATAAAATAAACAAAACCTTTGTTAAACAAAAGATGTGTTTGTCAGAAACACAATGCCCCCTTATGCGCCGCTTTGATTTTTTATTATTATTTTTTGACCTTTGACCTTGAAGGATGACCTTGACCTTCCACCACTCAAAATGTGCAGCTCCATGAGATACACATGCATGCCAAATATGAAGTTGCTATCTTCAATATTGCAAAAGTTATGAGCAAGGTTAAAGTTTAAAGACAGACAGAATAACGGACAGAATGACAGACAGGCCAAAAACAATATACCCCCTTTTTTTTAAAAGGGGGCATAAAAATGAGCCACCTCATAAGAACATGTCATACAAACTCATGCTATATGAGGCCAGGGTAGCTCCAGACCATCCTGCAATTTGCATCATCAACACTTGCGGACAGCGTAGCTCCTGACTGCGTGATTGCGAAGGCTGGTCTGAAGGTACACTAACCACATATGGCATAGCACCCACTTTCAAACAACGCTGCTCAAATTATCAAATGGATAAGATTAATTTATTCAATTCTCTACAACTTCTACTTTACAGCAGTAGGTTGGTGTTTACCTGTCAACATCCTTAAGTCCAGCCAGGCAGAGCTGAATGTAGTTCTCAATGGCATGCCACTGCCAGAACATGGTAGGGTACGGGCCATTACTGAAAACATGGCGGTAAAACAGAACTAGAAAACATGGAGGTGAAACAGAACTAATAAACATGGTGGTAAAACAGCTCTAGAAAACATGGTCGGTAAACAGAATTAGGAAACATCCAGGTAAAACAGAAATAGGAAACATGGTGGTAAAACAGCTCTAGAAAACATGGTGGAAAACTGCTCTAGAAAACATGGTGGTTAAACAGAATGAGGAAACATAGTGGTAAAACAGCTCTAGAAAACATGGTGGTAAACCGATTTAGATAACATGGTGGTAAAACAGAACTAGAAAACATGGTGGTTAAACAGAACTAGAAAACATGGTGGTAAAAGGGCTCAAGAAAACATGGTGGTAAAAACAGAACTAGAAAAAATTGTGGTAAAACAGCTCCAGAAAACATGGTGGTAAAACAGAACTAGAAAACATGGTGGTAAAACAACTCTGGAAAACATGGTGGTAAAACAGAACTAGAAAATATGGTGGTAAAACAGAACTAGAAAACATGGTGGTAAAACAGAACTAAAAAATGTATTGGTAAAACAGCTATAGAAACATGGTGGTAAACAGCTATAGAAAACATGGTGGTAAAACAGAACTAGAAAACAGAGGGGTAAATCAGAACTAGGAAACAGGGTGGTAATGTCCTAAGAAAAAGTGGGCAAATGTACTAGGAAACACGGGAGAAATGTCCTAATAAAAAGGGGGCACATGTACTAGGAAACAGGGGGTAAAACAGAACAAGAAAACAGGAGGGTAAAACAGAACTAGGAAACAGGGGGTAAAAAGCTCAGGGAAGGGTGGTAAAACAGAACTCGGAATCAGGGGACGAACTAGGAAACATGGTGGTAAAACATTTCAAGGAAACAGAGGGTAAAACAAAGAACTCGGAATCAGGGGACAAACTAGGAAACATGTTGGTAAAACATATCAAGGAAACAAAGGGGTAAAACAAAGAACTCGGAATCAGGGGACGAACTAGGAAATATGGTGGTGAAACATATCAAGGAAACAGAGGGGTAAAACAAAGAACTCCGAATCAGGGGACGAACTAGGAAACATGGTGGTGAAACATATCAAGGAAACAGAGGGGTAAAACAAAGAACTCGGAATCAGGGGGAAAAAACTAGGAAACATGGGGGGTTAAAACAAACTATGAAACAGGGGGGTAATGTACTGATAAACAGGGGATAATGTACTAGTAAACAGAATAGATACACAGATAAAGGACCAATTACAACACTGATACTATTAAATAAAGTGTTTACTTGCAAACAAAAAGAATAGTCAACAGAGTGATTGTACATGACGAAGTGATTTGAGACATTGCCATCTTGTGTACTATTACATAAGTCAAACATTGACAGTAGTGTGTAACTCATGCCTATTCCTAAATTCAAGAATATACAGCATTTAACTTACACGCCACTGAAGGCTCGGACAGGAAAGAGCTCCCTAGCAGAAAGATCCCGGGGTTCGAGGGGTTCAGGAACTTGAAAGTACGTCGAGAACACAGACGGACGCTGGACGTTGCTAAGCGCTGGCAGGGCATGATGTATGTTGTTGACAATCGACTGAAAATATAACACAATATTTTACCATACTTAATTGGACGGCTCTACAGTATGTATAGTTTGGTCATAGAGGAAATGCTATGCAATAGAGTTAATCTTAAAAACAGAAGAAATGTCAGATTTGATTCTATATGCTTGTTCTTATTCTCTAATCTACTTCACCTTTCGCCTAATGTTTATAGTTAGCAAAACTATACCAGTGCATAAGGAAAATTAAACAAGTTCTGACCTTTGAATCTTTATTTTCACATTAAGAAAAAAAGGTAATTCTTTTGTAAGTCATTTACGTGACAGAGTCAAATTAATTTAATAATTTGTGTGCATTTCTTTTATTTCGTTGAAGAAATAAAAAAAAATCATAAAGCTTGTTGACACATTATCAACAGGTATTCAGTTTCATTCATTAATATTAGAAAACTCCATTCAAAAATGTAGTGAGTCACAATCCAGTAGCAACAACATTAATTGGAGCCTTGTTCTGGGAAAACTGCGTTTAATGCATGTGTGAAAAGTGTCGTCCCAGATTAGCCTGTGCAGTCTGCACAGGCTAATCAGGGACGTCACTTTCCACTTTAATGGAATTTTTCATTTAGAGGAAGTCTCTTCTAAACANTGGAGAGGAAGGTGTCAGCCATGCAGTGTCGCACGGCAGTGTCGAGTTCCAGGAACATGACGTCCCGTCTGAGGGCCATGAATTCTGACACTTGATGTGGATCTGTGGAGTGTGGCAGATTGTCGATCTGCTTCTGTATCTCACGTAACTCCGCACCTAAAACAGTAGCAGGAATCTAAGTACTTAGATTAATAGATTTAAACACAATTTTGAAACTATAATTAACAGTTATGACAGTTATAACAGATTAAAAAAAACAACAGAGACCGTATAAAGTAATTTTGCCTTTTTAGTTCTTTTTGTTATCTTACTTTGGCACCCATCTTGGATTTCTCAGCCACACATCACATTTGAACCAAAAGATGTTTTCATTTTGAAATCTACAGATCCTTACAAACATTTTAGAAAGTGAAACTCTCTGTTTATGATCGGAGACAAATTATCCGCCTGAATATTTGAGTAATTTGAGACAGTTTGCACTACTAAGGGGAATTTTATTCAGTTAATGACATCCACGCGTCTGCATTGCTCTTCTTTTTCTGTGCAATATGATGTTAAGTTAATATTTGCTATAAAATGCCTTTTTATTATTAAAAACTAGCAAACTATTAAATAAAAACTAGCAAACTAGTAAAAATATACTAAAAAACCTCATTTATTTTCACATGTATGCTTAAACTGTCAAAGCATGAGACCACAAAAAACTGCCACTATCATTTTAATCACAGAAAGCCCAGAGCATGCTACAGCACAGTATGTTACAGTACTCACCAACACCCTCCGTGCCACCCCAGTCAGCCGACACAAACTCCATCTTCCTGGAGCCAAGTCGAGCGTGAGAGCTGCCGAGTCTTGAGTGAGCGCACAGGTACTGGAGCATATCGTGCAGGGCGGAGACGATCAGCAGGCAGTAGGTCAGCGCCTTCACGCAGTGCGCGTCATCGAGGGTCTTGAACATGATCAGGGTCTCCGTGTGGTGTGGTATGAACCAGATGTTGAGGACGTGCTTGCCGTCTGGAGACAGTACGCGACGTGGTCTCTTGCGCATTTGTCTGTAAATGGGTCTTGTGTTAATCAGGGTCGTAGAAAGGAAAGAACAACAGTTTAACTAACTGCAGTAAATAAGCCCTCTAAACTTTATAGTTTAAAAAAAAAACAACAGAAAAAGAATTAAAAGAAGTGCTGTAATTGTAAGTGCCAAATAACCCCAAAGTATTGTTTTGACCAAAAAGTATGCTCGGACCTTTTAAGTTGGGGAAAACAGATCATTATGATCAATTTCACACTTACAGTTCTGGTTTGAATAAGATAATTTAACACATTGCCATAACTCCATAAATACATTTTTCAAAGAAAGAGAGTTATGGTTCTTGTATTCCACAATTCCTCTCAAGTCTGCTTTAAAGTTCCTTTAAAATCACTAAAATATGTATGAAAGCAAATATGGAAATCTATACATGCAAATGTATAATTTTGTATTTTAATTATTTGATAATTATAAATATAAGTATCAATATCTGTATTAGTATTTTTTATAAACTGCTATTCTTTGTAGCTAACTAATAGCACACATAAAATTATCTTTCTATTCCATTTTAGCATGCAAGAAAAAAAAATTGTCTATGGTTAAAACCAAGCATTGTTCTGTCAAAAAAATATATTAGTATGCCAAATGTATTATCACTGTAGCATTTATACCTTGAAGTTTGAATTAATGCTGGAGCTATTGGTGTGAATTTTGATTTCAAAACGTATTATCATCCCTTTAATTGAAATAATATATTAAACTGCATATTTTTGTTAGCTTGTTGAAATTCTACTCTACTTTTGTAATCTTCAATCTTTTTTACAGCATGCACTTTTTAATGCTAACTTTAGAAGAAGGAAATTACCGTCGTCTTAAGAATGTAGCTAAGAAACTAAAATATAACAGGAAGTCATTATCAAATTATTAAATGTGACTTTAAAGAATGCCGTATTCAAATCATTGGAGCTAGCACTGGTATTTCTTCTTTCCAAAGGTACTGAAAAGCAGAAAACTGCTTCCATATTATTAATATCATAATTTAAACATAATACAACATCTTTGTACACCAAATTCAGCCAGTAATATCTCGGTCAAGTCTTATCAAAGATTTAAACACAAATTTAGGTAAGGGCTGATTTCTGATGTTAAATAATTAGACCTTATATATTTTTCTTCAAATGAAGGATATGTAAATGATACATAAAATATATGCAATAACTGAAATCAAATTACCATACATGTTGATGGTTAACATTTATTCATCCTTGAAAATATTAGTGTAATGTAAAAAAGGTTCTTGGCATTTAAATACATGTACCTCAAATATGAATATAGTTGTAATATTGATAATTTGGAACATTTTATACGCTTTTCTTAATAATATAATATTGTTTATTTTAAGTTGAACCTGTTTTGAATAGAATATCCATGCTGTTTGCCAATAAAGCCATTTGAGGCCAAAGAGCAAATGTAAGCCCTAGAATATATAAATACTATGTTGCAACATGTACATATGAGCCTCGTTCTAGGAAAACTGGGCTTAACCCTTTGCATGCTGGGAAATTTGTCGTCTGCTAAAATGTTGTCTGCTGAATTTCTAAAATAAGCATTTTCTTTGATTTGTTTTCAAAGAATACTATCAGAATAGCAAACAGTTTGGATCCTGATGAGACGCCACTGTGGCGTCTCATCTGGATCCAAACTGTTTGCAAAGGCCTTCAAAATCCGGTTCCAGCGCTCAAAGGGTTAAATAAATACTATGCTGCAACATGTACATATGAGCCTGGTTCTAGGAAAACGGGGCTTAATGCATGTGCATTAAGTGTCATCCCAGATTAGACTTTGATGTCCACACAGACTAATCAGGGATGACATTTTCCGCCTCAACTTGATTTTCTGTTAGAATAGACATCCTTTAAACAAACATTTTTATAAAAGTGGAAAGTGTCATCTTTGCTAATCTGGGACGACACTTTACGCACGTGCATTAAGCCCAGTTTACCCGGAACGAGGCTCATATCACTGCGTCTAGACCAAGCAATAGACGAGTAGGACATACCTGGGGTCAGGGGTCAGTCCGGTCACGTCGTCCATGTTGGATTTCTTCTCGTTTGGGAGACCCAGCATGAAGTACGCCTCTCTGAAAGTAAGCAGAACTCTTGCAAGATTTTCAAAGAGATCAATAGATTTATTGAGCCTTGTTCTGTGAAAACTTGGCTTAATGCATGTGCCTAGAGTGTCGTTCTAGATTAGCCTGTGCAGTCTTCACAGGCTAATCAGGGAAGGCACTTTCCGCTTGTATTGATTTTCTGTTTGAAGGATGTCTCTTCTATTTGAAAATCCAGTTTAGGTGGAAAATGTTGTTCCTGATTAGCGTCTGCAAACTGCATAGGCTAATCTGGGACAATACTTTATGCACATGCATTTCGCCCTGTTTTTCCCAGAATGAGGCTCATTTATTATAACAAACAAATAAGTCTGAGCTGTAACAGAGTTTGTATACCAAAAAAAACTCTGGGCTCTATTGATATCACTCATCGAGGCGCAGGGTTGTAGGGGTGGGGGGGGGGAAATATATATTAAGTCCCTAAACATGCATTTGACTTATTTTAATTCACCGAACAACTTTACTGTAACTTTTAAGACAAACTTATCACACAAAGTCTACAAATGTTAATTTGTGAAAAATCAAATGCTATCATTATTATCGTTATAGATTTTTTTTAAACATTTCAATAGATGCCTACACAAAATTAGCTTACAAGATTTTACAACAGAAAAAACTAACTAATCTATGGTATAATAAATTAATAACTCTTTAAATGACAAAGACAAAGCCGTCTAAAAAAATAGACTATTGGCCAACCAATATCTGTATAATCACTAGAAATTAAGCTCATTATAAATGAATCCTACTTTCGTTATTTTCCATTTAACCCTTTCCAGCTCAGAAGCTAAGTCAAAATGGCTATTTGCAACCAGCATAAAACCTGAACAGATTGGGGGTAACTCACAGTCTGTTCAGGTTTTATGCTGTTTGCTGCTCATCAGTATCTAAGGGTTTGAAATGAAGCCTTTACAACTTGAATTTATTTAGTAAGGTCTTTACTTAACTATGATTTTCTAAGAGACTACAAATGAGTCAAAATGTGTATCTGAACAGTAAAGGTTTAATAACAAGGGTGGACATACCTCACTTGTGGGAAGTCATCAAGGAGGTTGATGATGCTGTTGTAGTAGGAGAGCAGCTGACCTCTCAGCGAGAACTGGGCCAGGCGGATGTTGAATTCATTACAGAACTTTGACACCAACGACCTGTAGAGAGGGGAAGACTTAAATTTACATTATTCATAGTTAGGACTTTCAAATAAGAAATTGGCAACTGCTTGTAATAAATGTGACTTTTATTACTATGTTAATATTCAGTATAACAGTCCAAAAAACAAACTGTTGCATAATCAACATAATAGCTGTAATATAGTTTTATATCAACACACAAAATTTCAACATCTTCCTTTTCAAAGGTATCCTTAAAAGAAGTAAGTATTAAACTTGCTTCTAAAACAAGAAAATCAATAGTATTAAACTTTCATCTTCAAGAACAAAAGATCATTAGTATTAAACTTGCATCTTCAAAAACCAAATTTCAATTATTGAAAAAAAAACACACAAGGCATTGAAACCCATTAAAAACATCCCTTCTGTACAACCAACCATATATATGAGCTCTGGGATAAAACGGGCTAAATGCATTCGCATAAAGTGTCGTCTCGGATTAGCCTGTACAGTCCACACAAGCTAATCAGTGACGACACTTTCCGCTTTTTAGGTATTTTTCGTTTCAAGGAAGTATCTTTTTTGCAAAAATCCAGTTAAGACAGACAGTGTCTTCCCTTATAAGCCTGTGCAGACTGCACAGGCTAATCTGGGACAACACTTTACACACATGCATTAAGCCCCATTTTCCCAGAGTGAGGTTCATATACAGTGTTTGATTACCTCTTCAATTTGGTCATCTCATCAGCGTTCCGTAAAACGGTTCCCATGGCGTTCTTCTTGTTGATGAACTCATTCAGCATCACATCTCGACTAGGGGTCTGCAAACGTACACGCACACATTTCATCTCTTATTAACATTTATTGAAATGCAAAAGAATGAACTTGAAAGAAAAAGTTAATGAATTATTTCTGGGATTAATTGGACATTAAACAGTTAAGGCATTCATTACACATGAAATGTTCTGTGATGGTGTAATTATTATGATATCTGTTTCATAACAGATAAATTAATAGGTTTAACCAGGATATAATTAATGTTTTCCTGCCACTATATGATAATACAGCAGTTTCATTAGGAACTGCTAGCGGGTAAATCATCCAGCTGTTAAGCACAATATTTAAGAACACCTCGCTACTTAAATTACAATAAACTTAAATCGCCTACATTCTTAAATCATCAAGCAACTGTAAAACAAAATGACATCCTGAGAATACTTAACTTAAGAATTACATGGCGTAGTGGATATGGTGTCCAACTAGCAACCAGGTCATGGGTTCAATCCCCACTGTGGGTTCACTCTTTAGATCTCCCCAAAAGACAACAAGTACCGGTTCTACCCACAGACTCAATAGTGTTTGAATAAGCCTTTGACTATCGACACAATCAAGCTTAAATAAATAGATTTTAACTAAACAAGCCCAGTAGCTACCTTCTCAAGCTGTATGGACATGAAAGCCTCGGGCGATCTTTTCCTGTTCCCTCCAGCCTCGGCCATCTTGGCTGTGAGGGCAGTACCGGCGGTACTGCTGGACATTCCGGTCAGCTGGGTCAGGGAGGACTTCTCGGACTTTGTCTCAGTTGGGCTCAGTCTGCCCCTGCAAGTGGTAGGATACGGATTATGGCTTGATAATGGGATTTTAACCTTGGTTCCATTTCTGATATTTTTATCATAAGTAAGTTGCCATCAACTAATGAACTGCTTTTATTAATTAGCCATAAACATTTTTTAAACAATTTGAGTCTCGTTCTGGGATAATGGGGGTTAATGCATGCGCATAAAATAGATGCCAGATGCTTATCAGGGACGACATTTTCTGCCTAATCTGGATTTGTGCTAAAAAGAGAAAAATTCCATAAAAGCGGACTGCACAGGTTAACCACACGCAAATGCATTAAGACCTGTTTCCCCAGAGTGAGGCTCGTTTGGGGTTTTAACCTTGGTTCCATTTCTGATATTTTTATCGTAAGTAAGTTACCTTCAATTGCTAATTTGCTTATTTTAATTATTTATGAATTGCATTTGTTGTTGTTTATATTAGAAATAATGCATATAGAGAATATTATGTGAGTTTTGGATAAAGATCAAGTTTATCATGTGAGGCTTAGAACCATGAAAGCGCAAGGCTTGCCCAGCGCTACCATGTTTAGTGCCGAGCATGATAAACATGATCTTTATCCAAAACTCACATAATGTTCTATTTATCATATTATTTTCTCCCCTTTGCCATTAATAATTATCAAATATCACAATTTTTTTACAATTTTGTACTTGCGTAGTTGACAAAAACAGATTCTCCAATTTTGGAAAAACCCAAAAATGATCTAAAATAGTGATTTACTAGCTCAAGTTTATACGATCGTTGTTATACTATCGATTTTTATCTGGTAATATAGGATAAAATCATTTTATGTATGCCTTTATGAAATCTTAGTCTTTTCAACTGTCAGTGAATTCTTGAAAAAAATAAAAAAAAATGAAAAGATATTCAAATGTGTTGTCGAACCAAGAGCAGGGAAAAGCAAAATCACCAAGTGAACATCATCATTCTAACTTTTTCACTTGTTTTTTTTTTTTTAATCTATCTTTAAAAGTGGAGCCATACTAAGTATATGAACCTCTTTCTTGGAATACTGGGCTAAATGCATATGCATAAAGTGTCATCCCAGACTAGCCTGTGAAGTCCGCACAGGCTTATCAGGGATGACACTTTCCGCTGAGACTGGATTTTTCTTTAGAAAAGATTTCCTTTAAACGAAAAATTCGGTAAACGCGGAAAATGTCGACCCTGCTTAGCCAGTGCAGACTGCACATGCTTATCTGGGAAAACACTATATGCACATGCATTTAGCCTTGTATTAGCAGAATGTGGCTGAAATGAAAAACATGACATACCCCTTGTTGAACTCAACCTCCTTGACGGGCTGACAGGCGTGTGCCTGCTGTACAGCGCAGGTGACCGCGTTCTTGTGCACCACCTGCGTCTTCAGTACCACCTGCAGCGTCTCTAGACCACCTGGCTTCAGGATCTGAGATCGGGGAAGAACGTTGTAAGTGATTATGTACTTTCATGGTATTTTTAATGTTATTAAGCCACGCTCTGGTTAAATGTGGCTTAATTCATAAGCATAAAGTGTCGTCCCATATTGGCTGCGCAGTTTGCTTATCAGGGATGACATTTTCCGCTAAAGATACATAAAACATGGTTGTTAATTTCCATGTGCATTGTGTCTAGACCACCATGCTTAAGGATTTTTTACTAAGAAAAGACTTCCTCTAAACAAATACCATATAAGGGGAAAGTGTCGTCCCTGATTAGCCTGTGTGGACTGCACAGGCTTATCTGGGACACACTTTATGCAAAAGTTTTCCAAGAAAGCGGCTCAAATAATACATGGTTGTTAATTTCCCTGTGCATTGTGTCTAGACCACCATGCTTAACCCTTAAAGCGCTGGAACCGGATTTTAAAGGTCTTTGCAAACAGTTTGGATCCAGATGAGACACCACAGAACGTGGCGTCTCATCAGGATCCAAACTGTTTGCTATTCTGATAGTATTCTTTGAAAAAAAAATCAAAGAAAATGCTTTATTTAGAAATTTGGCAGACGACATTTTAGCAGACAACAAATATCCCAGCATGCAAAGGGTTAAGGATCTGAGCAAGTAAAGCACATGGAAATGATGGTCTAGTTTCATAGTTGTAAACCCTTTACCGCTCAAATATTCATTTTGACCCTCTTGTAGTTCATTTGAAAATGAAATTGAATAAAACACCTTTCTTAAAAGATTCAAGTTTGAAAGGCTTCATTTGCAACTGTAAGATACTGATGAACACCGCTGCATCCATTCTTTGTATAGATAGAAGAAAGTGTTTCTTCGGTCAAATTCGGGGGAAAATATTCAGCCCATTCAAAGTGTAGTGGTAAGTTAGCAGTTTTGATGCTAGATGAAAGCGTAACATTTATTGGACAGTCGAGCTATAGGCTGCATATGTGAAAAGTGTTCCCACCTCCATGATTCCGTCCCGGCTTCTAAAGCTGAACCTTCCCAGATGTGCCTCGTCCAGTTCGTGTATGGCCAGGTAGAGGAAGCCAGGCGTGTACCTGCAGGCAAACATTGGCAATATATTTTAGCCGCCACTGGGAAAGTGAAGTGAAGTGTCATCCCAGATTAGTCTGTGCACAGGTAAATCAGGGATCTCTCTGCCGGGACAAGATTTTTGTTAAGAAGAGAGATCCTTTATACCATAAAAGTGAAAAGAGTCGTCCCTGATAAGCCTGTGAGGACTGCACAGGTTAATCTGGGATTACACTTTACGCATATGTTTTAAGCCCCATTTTCCCAGAGCGAGGTTCATTTCTTACCACAGATCAGACATATAAATCTGATATGAAAAATAAAGTGACAAAAAAAACCTGCATGGAAAAGCGAACATTTGGGTGTCCTTAACAGATCAGACTAGTCAATCTGATATTAAAGGAAAATTGACAAAAATATTTAGGCTATACTATCAAATCTACATTTAAATTGGTATAACGTTGGGTATTTGACATAATTAATACAATATCCATTTTCCCAGAGCGAGGGTCAAATAGGAATAAACTATTTCCCCCTACCTATCCACCAGAGACTCGTCCTCGAGCACTGTAGTGATGAAGGTGGGAGGGGGTTTACCCGCGTCCTCCTTGAAACCTGCAAACTCCATCTGCACAAACCTCATGTACATGTGGAACTCATCAAAACCCATGTCCTGGGCCTGCTGGCGGTAAATCTGTGAATAGCACAGCAAGAAAGTATGGTCAATCTGTGAATAGCACAGCAAGAAAGTATGGTCAATCTGTGAATAGCACAGCAAGAAAGTACGGTCAATCTGTGAATAGCACAGCAAGAAAGTATGGTCAATCTGTGAAAAGCGCAGCAAGAAAGTACGGTTAATCTGTGAATAGCGCAGCAAGAAAGTACGGTTAATCTATGAATAGCGCAGCAAGAAAGTACGGTTAATCTGTGAATAGCGCAGCAAGAAAGTACGGTTAATCTGTGCATAGCGCAGCAAGAAGTACGGTAAATCTGTGAATAGCGCAGCAAGAAAGTATGGTAGATCTGTGAACAGGGCAGCAAGAAAGTAAGATACATCTGTGAATAGCGCAGCAAGAAAGTACGGTTAATCTGTGAATAGCGCAGCAAGAAAGTACGGTTAATCTGTGCATAGTGCAGCAAGAAAGTACGGTAAATCTATGAATAGCGCAGCAAGAAAGTACGGTAAATCTGTGAATAGCGCAGCAAGAAAGTATGGTAGATCTGTGAACAGGGCAGCAAGAAAGTACGGCAAATCTGTGAAAAGCGCAACAAGAAAGTGAACTATATGGGGACTGTTTAACTGATGGTTAATCTGTGAATATAAGTTTGTGAGTCCTAAATTAAGAGATCACTGCCGATAAACAGATCAAGAAGTCAGAAAATTGTGAAAAACAAACAAACTGGCATTAAATTTGTTAACCACTCCAGTAATAATGGTCATTAAATTGTGCACTTGTTTTCGGACACTTCAGAAGCACGATAATGTTTTGGATCAAAGTGAGTGATTTATTTTAAAAATACGTTTATAACCAGGAGTATTTAATATAGTTTACAACATAAACTGCTTATAGACACTGTATCCATAAGATAAATCATTTTATCAACATATATTAGATTAAGGATTTCATCAAAATATAGTGTGACTGCACCTTTGCCAAGATCTCTGTCTCCCATGCTGCATCAATCAATCTGTGCCGTAAATGGACAGCCTGAAACAGTCAATATTTGGGTAAAGTGACAGACTTTTAAGAAATTCATATGAGTCTTGCTCTTGTAAAAAGGGGCTTAATACATGTGCGTAAAGTGTTGTCCCAGATAAGCATGTGGAGTCAGCACAGGCTTATGAGGAAGGACACTTTTCCCTTTAATGAACTGTTTATCTTAAAGGACGTCTCTTCTAAACAAAAATCCAGTCTAGGAGGAAAGTGTCGTCCCTGACACAGGCTAATCTGGGACAACACTTTACATACATGCATTAAGTCCCATTTTCCCAGAGTGTGGCTCATTTGTATTCTATTAAAAAAAAGAGCTATCCCAAGGCAACATGCTTGACTGTTCTTCTGCTTTGGTAGTATTACATGAATGTACATTTTCAGTCAGTCAACTGATATAAAAACCATGAAGACATATTTGACATTTAATATGTGTAGTAGTTGCAGAGGTATACGTAAACTTAAACCGGAAATTTTAAAAACTACAATAAGCAAAAAGCAATGTGGCTATAGACCACACAACTAGGTTTTGCCAAACTACCTACACAAGAGATTTCAGCCTTTAAGTGGAAACCTTTTTTTTTGTTATGATCATTTTGTGTCTCTTGTTGAACACTACCTCTTGCAATCTAAATATCCAAGTTAACTACACAAATCCTGCCTGACCTCCATGACTCTGCCAATCTTGGTCATGATGAGCTTGTTCTTGGTTTTCACCTGGCCCCTGGCCGCCTGCTGGTCCTCTCCCGTGTCCTCCGAGGCAAACCTCTCCGCTATCTCACACACAAACAGCGGGTCCTCCACAAACACACCGGAAAATAACTGAAATAGACAAGGTCTCAGGCTTTACAACACTCCTGCAAACAACTGAAATAGATGCAGTATTAGACTTTACCTTGGCTCCAAATTTGCTCAAAAGTTTCTAAAGGAAAACAACTGAAATAGACGAGGTTTCAGGCTTTACCCTGACTCAAAATTTGCTTAAGGAAAGCAACTGAAATAGAAAAAGTTTCAGGTTTTACCCTGGCTCCAATATGCTAGAGGAAACCAACTGAAATGGACGAGCTTTCAGGCTTTACCCTGGGCCCGTATTCACCAAACAATTCTTAGACTCTTTAAATTGATATATTCAAGAATTGCTGTAATTTGAGTCAAAGTATAACTACCTCTTATAACGGATTTCTTTATTGAGGACATTTTTTTGCCGCCATAAGGACCATTAGTAGCCTGTACATATCAAAAGTCAGAAGTGCTTTTTCTTGGTTCTAAGTGTATTCTGTATTCTTAAGTCTAAGAAATGTTTGAGGAACACGGGCCATGGCTCTAAATTTGCTAAAGGATGTCAACATTTCTTTCTTATTAAATGAGAAAAAAATAATGGGGGGAAATTTGTATGCATTTATGTTATATTGTTTTAACAAAGCAGGTTTTTGTCTGTGAGAGCTCCTATCTGTAAACACATTTCAATTTCATTGCTGCATTTCAATCTTTCACAGTTTTCAACAGATATCAGATATTCAGGGAGTGATGGATGTTTTTATATTGGTGATAATGATCGTAACAAAGCACAGGATGAAAATTAGGACCAGATTCAAAAACAGGGAATTGAACCCGGGGTGTTTTGCTCTCAAGTCCAGTTTTGTACCAGTAGACCACAGCAGCCCCATTTTCAATCATCATCATTAGAGCCTCATTATGGGAAAACTGGGCTTAATGTATGTGCTTTAAGCTTTGTCCCAGATAAGCCTGTGCAATTTGCACAGGCTAATCAAGGACAACACTTTCAGCCTAAACTGGACTTCCTTTACACAAAAAATTCCATAAAAGCGCAAAAAGTGTCGTACCTGATTAGCCAGTGCAGACTGCACAGGCTAATCTGGGAAGACACTTTACGCAGAAGCATTAAGCCCAGTTTTCCCAGAACAAGGCTCATTATGTACTGCAGAACTATAGAGCCTACATCTTTCTGCATCTGTGGTGAGAATGAGAAGCCTATCGGCTCCATGTTGTTCCACTCGACGAGCGCTATCTCATATAGCTTCTTCTCCATCACCAGAGAGTCCAGCATCGTGTCTGGCTTGTGCATGTGAACCAACTCCTGAAAAGTGGGGGAAAAAACATAAAAAAATGCCTGTTTTCTAATTTAATAAAAATGTCACTTTTATCAGATTTCTATTTATAATTATTTTTTATAGAATAGAAATTCCATTTGCATCCTGTCTATATACTTTACAATCATTATTTTAGGTGGGACATTGATGTTTGTAGATTTTGTGGGTTGATCAATCCACTAAAGTTAAAGTTAAAGTTGCGGTTTATAGTCTGCTTCGATATACATCTACAGCCGACTTCAACATTAACACCCCGATCACTGGGATTTAAGTCGTCCGTTTACATATGGCGCACCAGGCAGCCACGGCACATTGACTTATTTCCCTCACAGGTACCCATTTATACAGCTGGGTGGAGAGGAGCAAGCATGGGATTAATTTTTTGCTCAGAAAAATCCAGTGCCCCGAGTGGGATTCGAACCAGGGACCTCTTGATCCCTAGACAAGCATTCCACCACTAGACCACTGTCCCCACAAATTTAACACAAACACATCGGAAAATTACTAACGCAAATTCCTTTCTTTCCATAAAAAATCAGAAATCCATAAATGTATGTGTCCACAAAACAGTCTTTTTTTTAAACCACAACATTTCATGCCAATGAATATAAACTATTTTACAGTCCATAAACAAGTGTTTGTTTTCTAATTAAATAAAAAACTCAACTTGTATCAGATTTCAATTTATTATTATTATTTATAAGTATTGAAATTCTATTTGCTTTCTGTCTATTTACTAATATTTATCTGAATCTGAGGTGAGTTCCAGTTCTAATGTTCATTTACATTAAATTAAAATGTAATTAACAAACGCTTTCACATAATCATTGAAGTAGACCCTTTCTTCAAATTTAAATTCAGCTTAAGCACCAAGTGTATTAAAAGCAATTGTAACCACTATCCTGAACATGATAGAAATAATAAACAAGAGGGTCATGGCCCTAAGGCGCTCACCTGCGACCAGAAGTAACTAAACAACTGAAAATGTGACTTCTAGACTGTTTACAAGGTTTCACTAGCCATATAACAAAAAAACTGCTCCGCCCCTTGGTTTTCAAAGGCCTGGCTGAACGACTGACAAAAGGTGATCCCATAATTTCACCATAAGCGTGTTGTGCTCAGGTGAGCTTAAAGTAGAGAAAGTAGTCACTTACATTGAGTGCAAACTTGATAGCCTGTGGAATCCTGCTGGCGATTGCAAGGCTTGGGTGAAACTCCAGGACAAACACATGCTTCAATGCAGACCTATCAAAATAGAAGAAAAAGTAGCATTGGGTTGCAAAATATTTCCGAGAATGATATCCTTATTAAAATACAACTAGAGCTGTGTCATATAAGCAAGTAAAAATATCCCCACATTGCTTTGTCACAGGCATAGCTGGAATCCCCATGGTTGAGTCCAAGGGACATAACTCAGGAACATGTGCATCAATGGGCATAAAAATTGTGTTTTGCACATCTACAGTTCATTGTGATGACATATTACAAGTTTCAATTCAATAGCTTGAGAGATGTAGAAGAAGCGTGCTCCACAAACTTAGATAACTTTATGCCTCTGCCATAAAAATGTCTGAGTTCAAGATCACATAACTCAGAAATATTATCACTGGGCATGAGAAAGGTGTCTTGCTCATTTATATGGCAATGACATATTTCAAATTTCAACTTAATTCCTTAAGTAAAATAGAAGTAGTTTGCTTCACAAACTTATAACATTTTATGAAGACAAACCAACCACCCAACGGACAAACCAACAAAATGGACCAACCAACAGACTTACTCCCATATACCCAGTGTAAAACTTTGTTTGTGCGGTATAAAAAGAGCTTTCAGTAAGTAGTGTGCTGGACTGTTCATGTGATTTTCATAGTTTCTGATTTTTTTTTAATAACCAATGTTTGTATAGCAGGTACGTTATTTTAGCTATCAAGTACTTAGGATGTTTTCCAATTTGAAAAGTATACTTAGACTTGATTTATACTTGAGCCTTGATTTTGAGATGAAACGATTTTTCTGTTTTTATTATTAGGCCCTTGACTAGTGACCTTGACCCAATGTGCCTTGTATGTGACCTTGACCCAATGTGCCTTGTATGTGACCTTGACCCAATGTGCCTTGTATGTGACCTTGACCCAATGTGCCTTGTATGCAAACAAAAATAAAGTTGTCTTACAATGTTTACTTTCAAGACTGACATCTTCATCAAACATACAAGGTTCTACCTACTTTCAAGACTGACAGCAACACCAGACTCACACAGACTCCACCTACTTGCTATGATTGACAGCTATGGGCTGCTTGGGTATGATCCTGTGTGGCAGGCCATATTTGTCTCCCTCCCGGCACACCTTCTGGTTATACTCTCGCATATCCTCTATCTGTAATGAGCACATGTTTAAAATAGACCAGTATGTACTTCTTTACAAGACAAACAGTACTACGGAATACCGTTAGGGCCATCATGGTTACACATTAAAATCCAGAGGGCGAAAATGCGATAGTGCGATAGTAAGATGGCAACAATGCGATAGTATGATGGCGACCATGCGATAGTATGATGGCGACAATACGATAGTATGATGGCCACAATGCGATAGTACGATGGCGACAATGCGATAGTAAGATGGCGACCATGCGATAGTATGATGGCGACCATGCGATAGTATGATGGTGACAATACGATAGTATGATGGCCACAATGCGATAGTACGATGGCGACAATGCGATAGTATGATGGCGACCATGCGATAGTATGATGGCGACAATACGATTGTACGATGGGGACAATGCGACAGTATGATGACAACAATGGGACAGTGCAACCATACGATGGCGAAAGTGCGAATGGTACGATGGCAACAATGCAATAATACGATGACGACAGTACGACAATGTGATAGTACGATGGCGACAATGCGATAGTTATATCGTACTGTTGCCATCGTATCATTGCATTGTCGCCATCGTTCTATCGCGTTATCGTACTGTCATCATCGTATTATCGCATTGTCGCCATCGTACTATTGCACTGTCGCCATTGTATTGTCGCACTGTCGTCATCGTACTGTCACATTGTCGTCTATCGCCTTCCAGTACACATGCGCTCATCGTATTGTTTCCTAGATGGAGCCACTTTTAAAATACTTTACAGTTCAGCATACCTTACATCAATACCCATTCTATAACTTAATAAGAATTTGATTTCATTATAACTTTAACCTCTTTCAAAGTACATCTTTATTAAGTCATCTATTTTGTTTCTGCAATAAGAATAGTTTGTGTATCGGAAGGCGAAAGTCGACAATGTGATAGTACGATGGCGACAATGCGACAACGCGACAATACGATGGCGACAGTGTGATAGTACGATGGTGACAATGCAACATTACCATGACGACAATGCAACCGTGCGATAATACGATGGCAACAGTGCAATAGTACAATGGCGACAATGCAATAATACGATGACGACAGTACAATGACTGTCGCATTGTCGCCATTGTACTATCGGGTTGTCCCATTGTCGCCATCGTACTATCGTATTGTCGCCATCGTACTATTGCATTGTCGCCATCTTACTATCGCACTATGGCATTGTCGCCCTCTGGATTTTAATGTGTAACCACGATGGCCGTAACAGTATTCCATTACCAGATTACCAATCTTGAAATTGTATGTGGACATAAAAGAAACCAGATGGTAAGATTTTCATAACTTGAGATTTTAGTTAAAAGTATAAAATTTAGTTTCAGAACACAAATAACGTTTCTTCTTTGTTCAGTACCTTAAGGCACACTTAAGACTTTTTTGGTATTATTTTGATTTTTAAATATACTGATGGTATAATCTTATCAATTATATTTAGAATTTGAGAGCTATAAATTAAGATTTAGATAAAAAAAAAAATCAGATTTGACATAGCAGTTTGAAGCAGTTGTCATATATTCCAAACCTGTTTATCAAGAATTCCTTTGACTAGGTTTGTATGTTGTCGGAGGATGACACATTCTGCTCGATAGATTTTCACAAAGTAGTCAGCTGTGAGGTCAAAGCGAGGTCGCTGGTACATCAAGTTGATGATCACCTAAAATTGCAATGAAACATGCCGACAACAGTAAAACAGATGATGAAGTTAGTTGATATTGAGTAATTTCAAATTCCATATCAAAACTGGCTGAAATTTGTGAAGCAAAATATATCAACTGATGTGTTAATCTCAAGCAAAATATATCAATTGATGTGATAATCTCAAGCAAAATATATCAACTGATGTGTTAATTTCAAGCAAAATATATCAATTGATGTGTTAATTTCTATGTGTACATCTGGTGATTTAAAATTAGACTGCTTGGGGAAAAACATTCTTAGAATATTCCCAGTACTGATGTTGTACACATTTAAAACATTGTAAGCATGAGATGTTGCCTGAAGGGGCATATCTTCATTCTGATGCAAGTAATTATTAAGTCAACAATTTAAAAGAACCTCCATTTTAGGCTGCTTAAATTTCCCTAAACTTTCATAATGATAGCAAAAAAAAATCTCATGTTACCATCCTCGCAAACTTAAGGGGACACTGCAGCTGCAGCACAAAGCCCAAAGAACATTTTGCCATTTCATGCAACACAAAAGTATACCTACTTAATTGAGCCACTTTCTGAGAAAATTTTGCTTAATGCATGTGCGTAAAGTTGCGTCCCAGATCAGTCTGTGAAGTCCACAGGCTAATCAGGGACGACACTTTCTGCTTTAATGACATTTTTCATTTGAACAAAGTCTTTTCTAACCAAAAATCCAGTTAATACGTAAAGTGTCCTCCCTGATTAGCATGTGCAGACTTCAAATGCTAATCTGGGACAACACTTTTTGCATATGCAATTAGCCCAGTTTTCTCATGGCACAGCATTATTGATATACTGAAATAGTCATCAACGTGTGCTAAACTGCACATGTACCTGTGCCAGGGCTCTCTTCTCATCTCTGTCAAACACATGATGGTAGGCCTCCATGTAGCAGTCAATCAACTGAAATACAAAAGATACACTAACTATTCAAGTAGATGTGCTATAGGTATGTGCTTTTCCAGATAGTGTCANATGTTGTGAACCCGTGCATATACAGGGCTTTAAGAAAGAGGGGGCAAAAATATTCAGTAACTGTAAAAGGCTGCACAAAAACTCTTTGGATAGATAAAGGAAATGTTCATTATCAACAAAACAATTCAACAAATGTACACATAAATGGGCTTGATCATGACAAAAGCATTGATTGAAAAACACATCAATGATAATCATAAAGCAGATATATTTTTCCATAAAATTTAATATTTAAAAAAAAAAGATGCTTTACATTTGAGCTTCACTCTTGGAAAATGGGGCTTAATGCATGGGTGTTTAATATTGTCCCAGATTAGCCTTAGCAGTCCGCACAGGCTAATCAGGGACCACATTTTCCACTTTTATAGATTAAAAAAAAGAAAGAAGTCTCTTCTAAACCAATTAACCAGTCTAGATGGAAAGTGTTGAGTCTGTTTAGCCTGTGCAAACTGCACAGGCTTATCAGGGACGACATTTTCCGTTTTCATGGAATTTTTCGTTAAAAAGAAGACTCTTCTGAATAAAAATCCAGTCTAGACCAAAGGTGTTCAACAAGATTAATCTGGGATGAAACTTTACGCATATGCATCAATTGCTGTTTTCCCAGAGCGAGTCTCATTTTTAGTTAACCCTTGCATGCTGGGAAATTTGTCGTCTGCTAAAATGTTGTCTGCTAAATTTCTAAAATTAGCATTTTCTTTGATTTTTTTTCAAAAAATACTATCAGAATAGCAAACAGTTTGAATCCTGATGAGACGCCACGTTCTGTGGCGTCTCATCTGGATTCAAACTGTTTGCAAAGGCCTTCAAAATCCGGTTCCAGCGCTCAAAGGGTTAGAGGGAGACTTTACAAAGTATCTGCTGCATGTCCAAGAGTTACCTCTCTCTTGCTCTCCATGAAGGCTGTCTCGTTGCTCCACAGGTCCATCATCACCCCGTACCGGTCAACCTCCGTGTGCGCGTAGTTCGGGATGTTGAAGTCACCCGGGCCCGCACTTGTGGCCTGAAAGGGACCGGTAGATACTGTACAATCCATTATTTTCGTTGGTTTCCTGGGTCGACTGATCCACGAATTAAACACAAACACATCGGAGAATGACAGACGCAAATAGGTTTTGATACCAAAACTAGAAATCCACAAATTTACATGTTCACAAAAAAGTCTTTTTTTTTAAACCACAAAATGTCTTGCCAATAAGTATACATGATTTTACAGCACAAATCAATCATGAATTGAGCTGTCCTATAATTGGTTTAATGTTCAGTGCTTAATAATAGTCAATTATTGAATAATTGAATTAATGTCTTTATAATCCTCGGACAAAAAATCTTGGACAAAAACAGATTTGGGTGATTCATAATCATTGCAAGCAAAATCCAGATTTTAAGAAAAATCTGTATGTTTCACCTATTGTTTTATCAGATATAAAGAAACACGTTCCAATAACAAAAATATATTCCTACATTACCCATAATCATACATGCCAGAAGTTTTCAGGTCTAAATCAAGACATTCCATAAAAATTGTCAGGACATTTAACCAAAAAGCGGGGCACCTAAAACGATCAATCATTCCACCTTTACTTAAGTCAGTAGTCATTATATAACATGTACTTACAAAAACTCTAAAAATCTGGCCAATATTGAGGATGAATGTGTTTAAGAATTTCATGAACACAAACGTTCTCCATTGTCCAGAAGTGAACACACTCCATAAACTGAAATGTGGAGTATCCCCGTATGCCTCAATTTGACATCCAATCGGTACAGGCATATTCCCTTGAACATGTGTAACACGATTTGAGTGCATCGAGCACTGTTCTTATTCAATTAATCGTCAATTAACTCTAAATTTAGATTGATGCAATATGTACAAACTATTTTCTTAATGTGTATCGGTCAGCATTCAATTTGTTTGATGTACAAAATCTGTGTTTTGGCAGGTTTTATAACCTGGTATAATACACACGATAATAGTATCTTTGGACTTGATTGGGCCATGAAATATAAAACACAGTTTTCTTTTATTTCTGTATGATACATCTTTTGATAGCAATAAGCGACCCGTATCATAAAAACACTATGGTGTGAATGCCCGATAAAAAGAATCATTTGCCGATAAATCGCTATTAAGGTGTCAAAAACAACACTGGTGCCCTCAAGTAGTAGAAGTGGGTTGTTAATAGGGGGCAATAAAGGGATTAGCGATGGTAAGTTCTAGCCAGACAGAGCTTAAATAGTGAATAGTTTTGTAAACTTATAGAAAGTACGTCTTTTTTTACGAATGTCGGGACAAATTGTCTCATATCAGGAAGCAGGGACAAACACCCCAAAAGTGGGACTGTCCCGACAAGATCGGGATGTCTGACATGTATGCCCATAATGCAAGGGTTGTCAGACAAAACGTTCATTTTTGACATATTAGCAACTGGACACGAGTTTGAACAACACACTTTTAGAAGTCATGTCAATCTACAGCCGGATTAGATCTGTTTCAAATCACCATTTATTCATTCCTACCAGTTAACATGGTAAATGAAGCATACAATACAAAATTTGACCAAAGAAACACAAGGATGTGTTGGTTAAGTGTGATAAAAAAATGTTAAGCATGTATGCACACTAGGACACACAGTCAGCAGGTGGTGCCCTAGGGAGGACTTACCCAGTGTTCGCTTTTCACCATTTTAAGAATTGAGCTGGGGCCCTTTGGATTGAGAAAAATGGCATCGTTTTAACTAAAACTGGCAAATTGGTGTGTTTTTTCTTAACAAATTCTTTAAAATAGAGATTAAAATAGAGATTAAAAGTGTTTATATAGTAAAATTACTACGATTTAATTTATAGAGCTGGATTCCGAAAACAACTAAATATAAAAAATAAATATTTGGAAACCTTCAATTGGGAATTTAAGGAGGTCATTTGGAAAAAAATATACTTTTTGAGAATAGGAATGAACCCAGATTTTGGCCCTTATTTGACAAAAAAAAAACACACTGTTACCTGTCTGGTCCTTGCAGACTCACTCATGGCCTTCACCTTGGAGATGCCCCTGAGGTTCCTGTCCTTCTCTATGTAGTGGGTCGACAGCAGCATTACATTGCTCTCCAGATCTCTACGGTAACACATGTAGGACATTAGTAAATATGGTAACACATATAAGACATTAGAAACAAAGGTAACACATGTATGACATTAATAACTATGGTAACACATGTATGACATTAGTCTCTATGGTAACACATGTAGGACATTAGTTACTATGGTAACACATGTAGGACATTAGTAACTATGGTAACACATGTAGGACATTAGTAACTATGGTAACACATGTAGGACAGTAGTCTCTATGGTAAAACATGTGGGCATTAGTAACTATGGTTACCCATGAAGGAAATTAATAGTAACAGTATCCTATGTAGGACATAAGTAACTAGTATGGTAATAAAAATATGGCATTAATAACTATGGTAACACATGTAGAACAAAGGTTACTTTGGTAACACATGTAGAACATTAATAACTATGGTACACATGTAGGACATTAAAAACTATGGTAACACATGTATGGCATCAATAACTATGTTAACAAATTTAGGACATTAGTCTCTTTGATAACACATGTATGACATTAGTATCTCTATGGTAACACATGTGGGACATTAGTATTTATATGGTAACACATTTAGGGCATTAGTATCTATGGTAACACATTAAGGGCATTAGTATCTCCATGGTAACACATTTAGGGCATTAGTATCTCAATGGTAAAACATTTAGGACATTAGTATCTCTATGGTAACACATTTAGGGCATTAGTATCTATGGTAACACATGTAGGACATTAGTCTCTATGGTAACACATGTAGGACATTAGTCTCTATGGTAACACATGTAGAACATTAGTCTCTATGGTAACATATGTAGAACATTAGTCTCTATGGTAACATGTGTAGGACATTATTCTTTATGGTAACACATGTAGGACATTACTAACTATGGTAACACATGTAGGATATAACTAACTATGGTAACACATGTAGGGCATTAATAACTATGGTAACACATGTAGGACATTAATAACTATGATAACATAATTATGTAGAACATTAGTCTCTATGGTAACATATGTAGGACATTAGTCTCTATGGTATCACATGTACAACATTAGTCTCTATGGTAACACATGTAGAACATTAGTCTCTATGGTAACATGTGTAGGACATTATTCTTTATGGTAACACATGTAGGACATTAGTCTCTATGGTAACATATGTAGAACATTAGTCTCTATGGTAACATATGTAGGACATAAGTCTCTTAGGAAACACATGGAGGACATTAGTCTCTATGGTAACACATGTTGGACATAAGTTACATATTTGTTATTTCTTTGCTACTAAGACAAATATAAGATCATATCAGTCGCTTAAACCTGCATTCACAGGAGTATATGAACATCCTAAAAATATGTCGCTACTAACATTTGCAATCACTATTGTGTACATTGTGTAAGTGCAATTAAGTTTATTGAGCAGTCAGTAGAAAACATTTCCAGTACAAAATTCAATGATTTTTGTAATCTGATTTGAAGAATGATGAAAGTATTGAACAAATGTTTTAATAATGCTGAAAATTGTTGAATGTTAACATTTGAACTACAATGTTACACCACTTACTCAAGGTCCTTAATGGCAGCTTCGTACATGATGTAGTAACCCCTCTGGTCCTGAACGTGGATTCTCCCGTCCTCTATCGTGTAGAAATCATCATGATTCTCTTCATCAGCAAACTCGATAAACTCCGACTCATTCACTCTGAAAATTGCAGCAAATACAAGAAAAAGGAACAAAACCATCTTAGCTGTATTATTAGTTGACATTTCTTAATAATGCTTAGCAAACTCAATAGACTCTGACTCATTCACTCTGCAAACTACAGCAAATACAAGAAAAGGTGACAAAATGCTCTATGTTGTATTAATAGTAGAAATTTTGAAATAATTCTTAGCCCATCACATGTGCGTAACTTTTATTTAATAAATGCAAAGGTAACTGTAGTGCTCCAGCTAGGATTTGAAAAGGGCAGGGGGGCTATTTTGTCAAAAGGGCACTTTCGAGCCCGGGATTTTTTGTCAAAAGGGCACTTTCGAGCATGAGTTCGTATCCGGAATGCTCCCTGTCGCATATAAATTTT
>VMBQ01000759.1:233302-247194 GCA_007657795.1 Dreissena rostriformis | reverse complement strand
ACGGATTAAGTAGCTATAAGATAGCAGGTAACGTATTTATGATATTAAAATACACAACGCTGCTCGAACGGTATTACGCTGCGCACAAGGTATCGGGTTTCCTGGGGTGGGACTGTAACTAATTTAAATGGACTACATAATTTCATCAGTTCTAAAAGTTTGTCCGTGAATAAAGTAGTAGCATCTTAAATGGTTAAGACGTTGAAAATCAGCTTGTTTATACAACCAGACATGTCTCTGCATCGGTTTACTTATGACTGTTGTGCGCAGCCGTGGCATGGTGATCACTAACAGAATTGTTAATTGATATAAGCAGAGACGTAGATAAAATATCTACGTCTCTGATATAAGCTCACTGTTCATAGCAATTAAATTATCGGAGACAATTATGGGGTCAATTAATGAGAAGTATTGGCAGTGACTCAAGTTGCTTCAGTTATAACGTTGCCTAAATTAAATATTTCCAATGACTTTTGATATGTTATCTATTTTTATGTAAATGTTTGCCGATGACATTGCAATTTTTTCAACTGATCCCCGTTGTCTACAACACCAATTAAATTGGAGTTGCATGAAGTTTGCTTTGCTGGTCGCAAAACGGTGTCATTTGGGGACTCCAGGCCCCGATTTCTCTGCAATTCTTATACCTGTTACATGAGCACAGTTCAGTTAAGTTCACTTATTTCATACCGCAAAAAATGTGCACTACTACTAATTGTCAGATTATCAAAATAATTGTAATATTGTGTTGTTTCATTAATTTCAAATGATAGTTTTGACTGATGAACTATAGACAACAAGGATATCAGTATAACTGATTGATGCTCCCCAATGATGCTTTGTCGATATATGGGTTAATTTTGTGGAAAAAATAATAATAATAAAATGTGACCTTGAGAAAATATTTTATTAGCCTTGGTGACCTTGACCCCAGTGACCTCAAACCTCATCAAAAGGTAGAGGTCCATGCAAGGTACCTACATGCCAAATATGAAAGAGATCGGTAAAGTATTGAAAGCGCTATGAGAAACTGTAATAAAAGTGTGACAGAAGGAAAGAAGGAAAGAAGGAATAACGGAACTTCAAACTGGCAACTATATGCTCCCCATATATATATATGGGGAGCATAAAAACCAGCTATCTTTTTAAAAAGGAAAGCACTTTGGGCAAAGGCATTCGATTTTTATCAATGTCCGCACAAGGTACAGTTGATGAATGCTTCAAATACTTTTTTGGATTTATTCGAAATATTGATTTTTATAAATATCAACAATATAAACTCATACAAAACAACCACAACTTGTAAAATAAATACATACATTACTGCCATATTTATCAATGCTATTTTACATGTCATTTAAGGAAAAAAAACAGCAACAGAACAGCTCATATTTAACAAATTATTTTAAGTTTTTACCACACTTGACCCATAATCGAACATGGCCAAGCAAATAAAATATGACAACGTTTTATCAAGATTGAGTCATACATTTTGGATGCAAGTCACCAGATTCGAACTTACATATTCATGTGTCCAGATAACCATTCTGACCAAGTTTTATCAAAACTTAGTCATAAAAGTAGCTCCTTTAGTGGTAGTTTTTTTTTCTAATGTCCTGTAAACCTAGTTTTTGTAAACACGTCACCCTGATTTGAACTCGGCCTTGATACTGTCAGTCAAGATAAACATTTTGACCAAGTTTTCTCTATATGGAGTCATAAATGTGGCTTAAAGAATGGTAAGGTTTGACCTGGTGACCCAGTTTTTAGAAACACATGACGCAAATTTGAACCCAGATATTACTAAGATTATTCTGATAAAGTTTCATCGAGAATGAGTCATAAATTTAGCTTCAAGGTTTTTCTAAGATTTGACCTGACAACCTTGTTTATGGACTCTCGTGACCTATTCGAACTGAATATATAGGAAGCAAGAAAGGTAACACAATATCAAAGGCCAATATAACTGTTATCAAAAGTCATTGATACACAGCATCACACAAGGTAATCTCAACAGCTGCTAACAATCCAATGCCATTTAGTCAAGACAAAAATGGGTGACACAAATTATATGCATACAACTGAATTTAAATTCTTCACCCCATTTGCAAAAATAATAACAGTAGTGCACGTTTATTTCACAAAAACATTTTTTCATAATGACTAATTATTTTAAAGTTTATTTGAGAGTCCATGCAAAGAGAAATTCGATGATAAATTAAAATTCCACTATTTCTCAGTCAGGTAAAAAATAAGATCAAATTCTATTCTCACACGTATGGATATTTATGCTGAGTTTACGCTTGATTGCTCACATTTATATTTCTCTCTTATTAAAGCAAGGCAGGGTACTGCACAAAAAATATGGATGCTATAACATTTGATTAATTTTTTATTTAGGTTTTGGAACACAATTCGGACAGTCTGTCTACCAATGAACATTAATGTGCAATCATTTCGAAAACTGTTAAATGGATTGTGACAAAAAGAATGTCAAAATTGTCTTTAAAGCCATATAAATTTGACATTGATTCAGCTTCTTATAAACTTGACACACACTTATACACCATTAATCATTCTTATTTAACAAACATAATATACATAATATACACAATTATACATAGACCGACTAAGGCTAAAAAAATAATGACTTGTTTTTCAGGCACTTCTTCAAAACAAGAGGAAATTGAGGTTCCTTGAACCCTCACCTGAAAAACTGTAGCTTAGTGGAACTATACTGTTACCTTGACCTTATCTACAATTTTTAATGATGTTTTGATCGAATGCATCTTTTAATGAAGTTGCACGACAATAGCTCAACTTGTCTGAGTTTCTAAGCGGAATCAATGTTTTTTATTTTAAATATCAGTGACCTTGACCTCATGCATGCCATACACAACCCTAGCAAGGACTGGATGACCTCATGAATGCCATACACAACCCTAGCAAGGACTGGATGACCTCATGCATGCCATACACAACCCTAGCAAGGACTGGTTGACCTCATGCATGCCATACACAACCCTAGCAAGGACTGGATGACCTCATGCATGCCATACACAACCCTAGCAAGGACTGGATTACCTTGACCTCATGCATGCCATATGCAACCCTAGCAAGGACTGGACCTCATGCATGCCATACGCAACCCTAGCAAGGACTTGACCTCATGCATGCCATACGCAACCCTAGCAAGGACTGTACGCAACCCTAGCAAGGACTGTACGCAACCCTAGCAAGGACTGTACGCAACCCTAGCAAGGACTGTACGCAACCCTAGCAAGGACTGTACGCAACCCTAGCAAGGACTGTACGCAACCCTAGCAAGGACTGTACGCAACCCTAGCAAGGACTGTACGCAACCCTAGCAAGGACTGTACGCAACCCTAGCAAGGACTGTACGCAACCCTAGCAAGGACTGTACGCAACCCTAGCAAGGACTGTACGCAACCCTAGCAAGGACTGTACGCAACCCTAGCAAGGACTGTACGCAACCCTAGCAAGGACTGTACGCAACCCTAGCAAGGACTGTACGCAACCCTAGCAAGGACTGTACGCAACCCTAGCAAGGACTGTACGCAACCCTAGCAAGGACTGTACGCAACCCTAGCAAGGACTGTACGCAACCCTAGCAAGGACTGTACGCAACCCTAGCAAGGACTGTACGCAACCCTAGCAAGGACTGTACGCAACCCTAGCAAGGACTGTACGCAACCCTAGCAAGGACTGTACGCAACCCTAGCAAGGACTGTACGCAACCCTAGCAAGGACTGTACGCAACCCTAGCAAGGACTGTACGCAACCCTAGCAAGGACTGTACGCAAACCTAGCAAGAACTGTACGCAACCCTAGCAAGGACTGTACGCAACCCTAGCAAGGACTGTACGCAACCCTAGCAAAGACTGTACGCAACCCTTTCAAGGACTGCATTTTAGGAAAAGTATATTTAGTTTCATCAAAAAAGCTAAAATTATTCTTGAGTAATGAAGCATACACCATTTTTCTATATTTACTTAACATGATCTTGACCCCACACACCCAAAATGCAATCCAAAGCAAGGTTTGGACATGAGGTATTCATGCATTAAGTGTCAAACATGATTTTTTATTTAACTGGAAAACATCATGCTATCTTAAGTAACAATGACCTTGACCAAACCCATTCAATAAGCAATCTCATATATTAAATACATGAATTTTGCTGAAAACATGTGAGTTTGATTAGCTGTAACCCTATCAATATAATTTATATGTAAACTTTAAAAGTGTTCATGGACACCAATTGTTGAAGACTTGACTTGATAGAAGGTACTAACATATTTAGCGACCAATAGGATAGACCTTAATGATCAATAATTTCGTCCAAAGAGAACTGTCCCAAAACTCCGTGTATGATAAACACAAGCTGTTTATAGCAAAATTTGACTTTTGGCCTCTAAGAGTTCACTGGACCTTTAAGGTCTTGATGCATGTGATACATGCAACGCTCAGTCTCCTCATGGTATTCTTTAGTGGTAAGTTGTCTTAAAAATGAAGTGACGAATGAAAAAGTTACAGCCTGGACAAAATGTTTTATAGCAAAATTTGACCTTTGACCTCTAAGTGTGACCTTGAAATGTCATGTCCTCATGATCGTCCTTAGTGCTTAATAGCATGATGAATGACAAAGTTGCAAATTGAATAAGCTGTGTTTTAGCCAAATTTGATCTTTGAAGTGTGACCTTGACTTTAAGGTATGAAATCAAGTGAAACACATTGTCTTAAGATGTTCAGCATTTGTGCCAGATTTTTAAAAAAATCCATCAATGTATGATCAACTTATGGCTGCAACAAGAATTGTCAAGCTGTTTTATGGTCTAATTTGACTTTTGACCTCTATGTGTGATTTTGACCTTTGATGTAAGGAGATGGTTGTTCCCCACCAAATGCTGTCTCCTAATAGATGTCATTCATTTATCTGAAAATAGCATGATGAATGCCAAAGTTACAGTCAAAACAAGCTGTTTTACAGTCAAATTTTATCATTGAACTCTAAAGTGTGACCTTGACCTTAAATGTAGAGACAAGTTTTTTTTATACTGAAAATCCATCAAAATATGACAAATTTATGGCCGAAATTTTCAAGCTATTTTATGGCACAGATGTACAGAAGTACAATGACGCTGCTGTATGCTGCCTTCTTCAATGAAAGGGGGGGGGGCATAAAATATTAAAACTTCAACTAATAATAACGCACAAATGAAACACACTAGTAAATTGAACTATCATGAAAAACGTTGAAGTCAATGGAGAGTAATTGAGTGAATCCTATAATAAATATTAACAAGAGCTGTGTTTGTCAGAAACACAATGCCCCCTACTGCGTCTTTTTTTGTTTTTGACCTTTGACCTTGAAGGATGGCCTTGACCTTTCACCACTCAAAATGTGCAGCTCCATGAGATACACATGCATGCCAAATATCAAGTTGCTATCTTCAATATTCCAAAAGTTATGACCAAACTTTAACCAAGGTTACAGTTTTGGAATAGAAACATACAATGCTATTTGACCTTTGACCTTGAAGGATGACCTTGACCTTGACTTTTCACCACTCAAAATGTGCAGCTTCATGAGATACACATGCATGCAAAATATGAAGTTGCTATCTTCAATATTGCAAAAGTTATCAAACTTTAACCAAGGTAAAAGTTTTGGGACAGAATGACAGACAGAATGACAGACAGGCCAAAAACAATAAACCCCCTCTTCTTCAAAGAAGGGGGCATACAAACAGTTGTCTCACATGTTACTTTACCTTAGTTTATGACGAGAGTGGTAACAAGCTTTTTCCTAAGATTTGACCTGGTGACCAAGTTTTTGATCGCACATGACCTAGATTCAAATTCGGCCTAGATATTATCAAGATAAACATTCTGACCAAGTTTCATCAAGATTGAGTCATAAATGTGGCCTCTTGAGTGTTAACAAGGTTTACAAAGATTTGAAATGGTGACCAATTTTTAGGCGACATGGGATTCAGATCCAAAGTTGGCCTAGATTTTGTCCTGATAAACATTTTGACCAAGTTTCATCAAGATTGGATGAAAAAATGTGGCCTCTAGAATGGTAACAAGGTAAAAGTTGATGACGCACCACACACACCACATGCTGTCAGACATGGGGTGATCAGAATAAGAGTCCCCTTGAGCAATTGGTGCTTGGGAATTCTTTTTCACTTAAACCTTCTTAACAAGAGGGCCATCATGGCTGAATATAGACTGACCACAATAGCTCTATTTGAGCACTTTTGCTTCAGTGAGCTATACAGAACTTTAAAAGAGAACAAATTGCAATGAGAAAGTTTCTGTGACATAATTGTGCAAAAAGAATGTGAAGGTTTGTCAACGTCTACTGAGTGACTGAATCCGATTTCTTTGAAGATGACGCCTGACTGAACTCTCTGCTCCACTGCCTGGCCTTCACTCGGTAAAACTTTGTGCCCACAGGAACATTAAATCGGTTGGTAGCCTGGAAATAAATAAACACAAATTACACAAATACAAGATACTAGGGCCAAATGCCCAAAGGCCCTCACCTGAGACTCCATGGAACTAAACTGTACTGAGCAGATAGTGTTCGAAACGTTTCGAAACAGACTTACAAGGAAATCTGCGCAAAACACTGGCAACCATGTTTTAGAACAAACCAAAATCATTTTCAAACAAGGGCTGTTTGTAAAACATGCATGCCCCCCAAATGGGCTGTCAGTTGTAGTGGCAGCCATTGTGTGAATACGTTAGATTATGATTGGCAATTTAAAAAAAATTGCTCGCGTGACTCACAGAGTTGCTGATGAGAGTCTGTTGTTTATTTGTCAAAAACTTCAACTAGATATTTTTTAGATATTATAAAATAAACCTTCGACCTAGTGACCTGAAAATCAATAGGGGTCATCTGCCGGTCATGTCCCTATGAAGTTTCGTGATCCCAGGCCTAAGCGTTCTTGAGTGATCATCCAGAAACCATTTTCCTGATTCAGGTCACTGTGACTTTGACCTTTGACCTAGTGACCTGACAATCAATAGGGGTCATCTGCCGGTCATGACCNATAGTATATAATACCATAGCCGTAGAGCATAAATTAAACAAAAGTTTAATTCGAAACAGATGAAATAATACAATGACCATCAACTAGATCGTCATGTAGAACATAAATCATGATTTGCACACAAGCAAATGATAAACATTCTTCAATGAATAAGAAGAGCACGCTTTTCACGTTCTCGCAATGTATAACAAGAACACGTTTTGCACGTGCTCGTTCGCTGCTCTAATGTGGCCACATGTTTGAGGCATTTTGCCTAAAACAAACTAAATTAACCACACAAAAACCACTAAAACAATACAGAAATATCGGATAGTATACGGAGAATATTTTAAAACACAATTCAAAAACTTCTCTTGGCTGTAAAACAGACAAATCCAACGAAACAAAGCAACAATTAATGTAAACAACAAAAACATGTCCGCCTCGTTTTCGTCCGGAATAAGAGTGAATCCTGGGTAATATCCAGTGTCGGTTGTACCGTACTGTGTGACCGTTGTGACCGAGACTGGTTTATGACAGGACGGGATTTAGGACAGAAATTTTAAACTTCCGGATAAAATACGTTCCTTCGGAATAAGTAGCTATCAGATAGCAGGTAACGTATTTATGCTATTAAAACCATATCCCACTCAGCCGAGAATTCATAAGAACAAATATTCCAAACAAGTTTCATAAAGATTGAGAAAACAAATGTGACTATTAGTGTTCAAAAGCTTTTTGTTTACTATAGTAATTTGACCAAATTTGTGCAGCATATGACCCATTTTAAAACTTGGCCAAGATGTCGTACGGACAAACTTTTTAACAAGTTTAATGAAAATTGGGCAATACAAATCACCTTTATTGTTCACAAGCTTTTTCTTAGATTTGACTGTATGACCTAATTTTTGACCCAATGTGGCCCAGTTTTAAATGAGGCTCGGATATCATGGGGACTAATGCTATGACCAAGTGTCATGATGACAATAAAAGTGGCCTCTAGAGTGTTCACAAGCTTTTTTTATTTAATTTACCTACTGACCTAGTTTTTGAAGACAAGTGACCCAATTTCAAACTTGGCCTAGATATTATTGGGACTAATGTTGTGACCAAGTTTCATGAAGATTGGACAATAAATGTGGTCTCAAGAGTGTTCACATGGTTTCACTATAGCGATATAAGGAAAACTGCAACGCCCCCTGGTAGCCATGTTTTTCAACCAACCGGAACCATTTTCAAACTTGTCCAATATATCATTGGGACACATGTTCTGACCAAGTTTTATGAAGATTGGACAATAAATGTGGCCTCTAGACTGTTCAGAAGGTAAATGTTGACAACGCACAATGGACAAAAGGCAATCACAATAGCTCACCATGAGCACTTTGTGCTCAGGTGAGCTAAAAAGAGAATTGTATGAAATTATTCAACTTGAATGTTCACATGTCATTATCAAGCTGGTCAATATATATATATATGACCAGGAGAAAGAATTGTTAAACATGGCAGATCAACTATATTGCAATCTGTTATTTCGAAGTGGGCTGTGGACTTTTGCCACACTTTAATTTTCTGTATAATCCGATATTCATAACTAAATCCAGTTTGGTCCAGAATTTTCGCGCCTTCATTGTACCTCCCATTCACATTTGTGTAGTGCAACAAACAATAACCCACTTGCCCAACATTAAAGATTAAAAGTTTTACGTCATTGCGCATGTCACTTTTGACAACATTCTCCACTGACTTTTATTAAAGATCTTAGAGTTTTCTGCACAACAAAGTTTTTATATAGCAATCCAATATTAAAGCCCATGCTTTCCCCCAGGAAGAACGATGTGATGTTGTACATGAAGTATAATTTTTGCTTGCTTTTAATCAGTACAACTGATTTACATAAAATTCAGGAGAAATGTATATTTGTGGCTAAAGTTTAACTTAAGGTGAAAAATATTACCTGGCAATGCTTTTCAGATTAAAATTTTTAGAATATGTATTTAAAAATACTCACATTGAATAATGTTTTGTGTTATACCAATGTTTAACATAAAGATATAACACATTATGAAATAAGGTAGGTAAATAATATGTTTTGAGATTGCCAAACTATGCTTATGCATACATATGTATGCTTGAATGACCTGAAAAGTTATATCGTGATCTGGATATATCACATTCTGTGGATCCTGCGAACCGCGATAAAACGGAACTGCGGTGTATAACATAATAGGCATTCTACCTTCTTGGCTTGGCAGTATTCCTTTTCCATTACTTCTGCAATCAACCACTGCTTCTTAGGTTGTCCAGATTCTGGTAATCAAACAAATGATAGCAACATACAACAAAAACACAATTTACAACAGATGGAATCAGCATATACAGCAGAAAATCCACAATCCCTGATGGCGATGTATATTAATGAACTTCAAACTTATTAAATTGAATTTGGAAGAGGGTCAAACACATCAAGTATGTACTGGTTCTTTGTAACTTTTGCTACACATGAAGCCTATTACACAATTTACTCCCTTAAATACATTGAAGCAGAATGACCATACAATTTGCGCATTACACCCTAAAAGGATGCTGCATATAAATTTTAATAGAATTCAAATTATTTGTGTTATTTAGCAGCATGGAAAAGATTATGGGGAAAATTTGTTACACACTCCTGCAAATTCAAAACAAGAGATGTGTTTGTCAGAAACACAATGCCCCCTTTTGCGCCGCTTTGATATTATTTTTTTTTGTGTGTTGTTGTTGACCTTTGACCTTGAAGGATGACCTTGACCTTTCACCACTCAAAATGTGCAGCTCCATGAGATACACATGCATGCCAAATATCAAGTTGTTATGATCAATATCGCACAAGTTATGACAAAAATTTTACCTAGGTTAAAGTTTTGGGACAGACAGAAAAGGGGGCATAAAAACTTAATTCTGGACAAACTGATCATGTGGAAACTAAATGATCCCCCTTTGGGGAGGGGGGGTGGAGGGAGGGAATAGTTATAGACATCTGCATTCCAAAGTTGCCATGGAGATTCTAATGGTATTTATGGTAGACATTAAGAGGGTGTGTTCTGCATTTTTTTCAGTGCACATAAGGTAATTTTTAGCTCGGCTGTTTTTGAAGAAAACCCGAGGTATTGTCATAGCCCTCTCGTCTTCCGCCGTCCCCGTCGTAGTCGTCCGAAAACTTTAACATTGGCCATAACTTTTTCAATATTGAAGATAGCAACTTGATATTTGGCATGCATGTATATCTCATGGAGCTGCACATTTTGAGTGGTGAAAGGTCAAGGTCAAGATCATCCTTCAAGGTCAAACAAACAAAATCCAGCACCCACAGCCGAGCGTTGGCAACCGATATGCGGTGCTCTTGTTTTTACATTGTTATTGCAAAACAAAGCTATATCATGTCAGAAGGACAGGGATGTCTGGGCTGCATATTTCTGCATATCACTGGACACAGAAACAATAGTTAACACATCATGTATGTATCCGTTCTTTATAACTTTTGCCACACATTAAGCCTTTTTGTCCCAATGTGAGATTGATCTTTAAGCAAGCACCATAAGCGCATACAACTTGTCATCTTGAAATGATGAAAATTGTTTCCAATGCACTATAAAGAAAGAGAAATAGAAACTTCAAGAGTACACTGTGACCTTGACCTTTAAGTGAGAAAGATCTTAAAGTGAGAAAGATCTTTGTTGCAAGTAACAAGTCATCTAAATGTGATGATGATGACATGTGCAAATTTATTCAAAAACCACAAAATGCACAACATATTTATGGGCCAGACCAGAAACATACTTTCATTATAAAAATAATTGGAATATGTGAAAACTCCAAGTGTCCGCTCTGACCTTGATCTTTATGCAAGCGAATGGTTTTTAACACAACAGGTTGTCTTGATATGATGAGTATTTGTGCAAATTTATTTTTAAATCCTATAATGTACATCAACGTGTTTGGCCAGACACAGTCACATTATGTAACTATCTACATATAAGAAATATGCGAAAACTTGAAGTGTCCACCGTGACCTTTACCTTAAAGAAAGGGACAAGGTTGTTGCATGCGACAAGTCATCTTGATTTGATGATCATTTGTACCAATTGATTTTAACTTCCATAAAACAATGTTATGAGCTGGACGTGAACAAGTACTTGCACTTAATGAGTAATAAAAGACAACATTTACTTTCACTGTGACCTTCACCACTTGCATATAAAGACTAAAGTAACAATTAAAATATTACAAAAATTCTAAGTTGAAAACGGGGCATAACTTTTGAAATATTTAACATAATACTATAAAAATTGCACATGCACAACATCCTATAATAAGGACAATTGCTGTGTGTTTGAATGTTGTGTGATGAAATTCAAGTCATGATTGGATAAAACTAAGAACATCAAGGGGAAATAAATAATGGTACTTACCAAATATAAAATATTTTTGCTAATATTGTCATTATTATGATGTTTAAGAAATTCTATGTGGAAAAAGGGGCAAAACTTGTGTACTTTTTAATGTAGGATGATAAAAACGCACCTGCACGACTTCATATCATAAGGCATAATGCCTGAAAATTTGACCAAGTTTGTGACTGCGGACTTACAGATGGACAATTGCTCATGGTGGTCCCAGTATATCATCACCCCTTTACTTTGTAATGGAGAATGTATAAAACATGGCTTTGACAGCAGGCAATACAGGAGTCCCCTACCGGTCCGATGGGAACCCCTACCAATAATAAATTTGCATTACTGTGAAATCATTTGAATTCACAGGGTCAATATATTTTCAGACCCAGACATATTCACCCTGTCTAAAATTAGTGCTATGTCAATTTTGAACAAGAAATCAAGATTTTTTATAGAGAAAGAAGGATATACAAAACAAGAGATGTGTGCGTCATAAACACAATGCCCTCTATTGCGCCGCTTTGAAATAAAATTTCTATTTATCATTTGGCAGGTATCAAAATTATCTCCCTTTAAAGCTTATTACTTCCCTTGGATTTTGTTTTTAGACCTTTGACCTTGAAGGATGACCGTGACCTTTCACCACTCAAAATGTGTGGGGAGGAGCATAAAAATCCATAGACAGCATACAAAGGCCTGTGGTTTAATCAAAGAGATCATAGCCACAGTTCATCATGTATCTATGGTCCACAGGTAAGTAATGAAACCCACCTTTGACAAATTGGAACAGGAAAGAAATGATATTTATATCATTTAAACAAAATCTTTGACAGATCACTCATTTAAGTTATACATTAATAAAATACAAAATCTGTACAGTAACTGTGAAAAGAACTTAAATTATTGGTAAGGAAATATATAATCTGAGATTTATAATTATATGAATTACTTCCCTTNGTTAGTTATTATTAACCTGTAAGTGTTTTGTCATATTTGTGACAAGAAAATAAGAGATTTGTCATCAGTTTTGTGTTCATTTCTAATCAGAAACAGGATTGCAAGGTGAAGCCATAAGCAGCTTTGATGTCAACGCCAGTCCAGTGAACGGCAAATGTACGGTGAAACCTGAGAATGGAACAGCCATGGACACGGAATTCACAGTGAATTGCCACTCATGGGAAGATGAGGTGGGTGGGGAAAGAGTAGAATACAATACAATACAATACAATACAGTACAGTACATCAGAATATAATGCAATAGAATAAAAAACAATCCAATAGAATACAATAGAATAGAATACAATATAATAGAATATAATAGAGTAGAAGAGAATATAATATAACACAATACAATACAATACTTTAGAATACAATACAATAGAATAGAGTAGAACAGAATATAATAGAATAAAAAAGAACACAATACAATACGATGCAAGACTACATACAAAACAATACAGTATGGTACAATACCATACAATACAATACCATGCAATACGAAACAATTCAATATGGTACAATATAATACAAAATGGTGCAATTCAAAACAACACCATACAATACAAAACAATACCATACAGTACAATACGATACAAAACAATACCATGCAAACAAAACGGTACAATACAATACAAGTCTACACTACAAAACAATACAGAACAATACAATGCAATACAAACAATACCATACAATACAATACAAAAAGAATACAATAAAATTGCATTTTTTTGTGATCAAAGGTTCATTGATGTGACTTGCGAATCACAGCAATGTCATTGACATCAAAAATGCAACCACCAAATGAGGCTTTTAACAAAAAGCATAAAGCTTGCTTGGTGTTTTACAAAAATATTAAATCAGGAAACAGATAACAAACAATCTCAAACCAGATTTTATCACTACTCAGTAATTTTATTAAATATTATTAATAAGAGGGGAAATGTTAAATATTTTTCAACAAATTATGCAAATTGTAAGTCCTGCTTTCAGTGGGCTGTATAAGTGTTCTGTGTAAAATAAGTAATGGAAAAGATGAAAAAGATCTTATAAGTAATGTGGCAATTATAGTCTGTTTCAACATAGAGAATAACTATATAGCAGTTACAAATTAAGGAAATTAATGTTCTAGTTATTTTCTGTACTAAGGATGATAATATAAACCATCCTCTTGCGTTATTGAAATAACACCACATCTGATAAATTTAGGTGTATGAAAAATGTGGAAATGGACCTTACAGGTGCAGTTTAGTGTTGTCACTTTGTTTTCTAATCATGATAGATTGTTAATACTCTAGATGATGTCGTTTGATGTTTAAGTGTTTTGTTTTCAGCTATTTTCTTTTGTTTACCTCGGAAATGAAGACAAAAAATGCGAAAATGATGGGATAAA
>VMBQ01000759.1:209377-230719 GCA_007657795.1 Dreissena rostriformis | reverse complement strand
CTTTTCACGTTCTCGCAATGTACAACAAGAACACGTTTTGCACGTGCTCGTTCGCGCCAGAAAAAAACCAGCATGGTAGAAATAAACTATTGTTCAATAAAAGCAAGCATTGCTTACCTTTATATTCAAACAAAAGTATACAACAAAACAATACAGAAAGAATCGGATAATAACGGAGAATATTTTAAAACACAATTAAAAACTTCTCTAGTCTGTAAAACAGACAAATCCAGCGAAACAGAGCAACAATTAAGTCAACAACAAAAATGTCAGCCTTGTATATCGCATATCCGGAATAAGAGTGAGATGCATTCTGGGTAATATCCCGTTTTCGGTTGCACTGCACTGTGTGACCGTTTCGACCTACCTAGGGATTGACAAGTGGGATTCTACCAGAAAGTTTCCGGATAAAATACGATCCTTCGGAGAAAGTAGCAATTTGATAGCAGGAAACGTATTTATGCTATTAAAATTCAAACCAAGTTTCATGCAGGTTTGTCTGCAAATGTTACTTCTTGAGTGTTAACAAAGCTTTTTCTTTAATTTGACCTATTGACCTAGTTTGTTTACCTGACCCAGTTTCAAACCCTGCCAAGACATAATTAGGACAAATCTTCTAAGTTTCAAGAAGATTGGACTCAAAATGTGACAAATAGAGTATTAACAAGGTTTCACTTTAGCCATATTTAAAGAACTGCCATGCTCCCTGGCGGTCATGTATTTCAACAGACCAGAACCGTATTCAAACTCGGCCCATATATTATCAGAAAAAAAAATCTGACAAAATTTCATAAAGATTGGACTAAAATATGACTTCTCAAGTGTTATTAGGGTTTTACAATAGTCATATCAGAAAAACTGCCCCACCAATGTTTTTTTTTAACGGATCCGAACCATTTTGATACTAGGCTGAGCTATAATTCAAACAAATGTTCTGACCAATTTCATGAAGACTAGACCATAAATGTGACTTCTTGAGACTTAAAATGGTTTTACTATAGCAATATAAGGAAAACTGCCCAGCCATCTGGCAGCCATGTTTATCCAAGAACCAGAACCATTTTCAAACTCAGCTGAGATATCATTAGAAAAAAATGTTCTGATCAAGTTTCATGAAGACTGGCCTATTAATGTGACTTCTAGAGTGTTAACTAGGATTAACTATAGCCATATAAGTAAAACTCCCCCGCTCCTTGGCGGAAATGTTTTTCAACACACTTAAACTATTATCAAACTTAGCAGAGATAAAATTAGGAAATATTTTCTGACCAAGTTTCATGAAAATTGGACTAAAAATGTGACTTCCAGAATGTTATCAAGCTTTTTCTTTAATTTGACCTCGTAACCTAGTTTTTGACCTCATGTGACCCAGTTTCATGAAGATCAGAAATAAATGTGGCCCCTTTAGCGTTAACAAGTTTGGTTAATGATGATGACGCATGATGCACAAGGCATGACAGAAAAAAAAAGCAATTATAAAAGCTCACCATGAGCACGTTGTGCTTAGTTTAGTTAAAAAGTTGGTTGAGAGACACAGAAAAGGTTTTGCTATAAAGGAGATATTGTTAAAATGTGTACATGTTGTTTATGTTAACATCATAAATGGTGTACTTTGTTCGCTAAAGTGCGGTAATAGTAAATGTGCAATGAATCATTATGAAATGTTCACTGTTTGTTTAGAAATAAATGAATTATGGTGCTGTGCACATCAAATATTGTTGAAGTTCAAAATAACTCCAACCAAGAGAAAAGTCAACAATCTTGTTCAACAACCGTCTTAAAAGAACCCATTTGCTAAATGAATGTCTGACCTTGTTTGAGTCCAAGGTGTGTGAGGCACTCTGTGTGCAGGAAGTGCAGTGTGGAGCCCACTGTGAACACCACATACTGGTTGAGCCTCTCATCCAGACACAGCAGCACAAGGTCACCAACCTGACAACTACAACCAGAAACATGCACATTCTCATATAGACAATGTGGATTTAATTTTGCTATTTAAATGATAGAACATTTTATTACTATAACAATATCCTTGTGCCATAAAGGACTTGTACAATGCACACTCGATTTTTGAAGCAAAACAATTGAACTTCTTTAACTCAGTTTAGTAGAACATCGAATTTCTTGTTAAATCAAAGTGAAGATTCTTGTTAATTCTCAATCCTGTTCATTCATATTAACAGGCTGACAAGAGGCCTTCTGTGAAAAAGATGGGCAAAACATAAGGCCTAATTTTTCAAAAAGAAAGAAAAAGTAGTGATTTTGCAACTAATACGTAAGAATAGTAGGTTAATTTTCTTACTTTTGTTCCAATAAAAACAAGCAAATTAGCTGAATTGATATCCCCCGCCAAATAAATTTTGTTTATGGATGGTTGCAAGTCCCTTGATATAGGTATAATTCTTAAAAATTATTCAGTGTAGGTTTATTGTTTCTATGCATTGCAATTCTCCTCATTTATATCTATACACCCACGAAGTTTCATGTTGAAATCTTGTGGCGTATCTTAGATATAGCTCTGAAATGTTACATCATAAAAAAAACAACAAAGGGCAATAACTCTTATTTAAGAAAGAGAAGGGTTATGGTTCTTGAGCATGTCACTTCTCATTGATATCAATACACCCATGAAGTTTCATGATGACGTCTTGTATGGTATCTGAGATATAGCCCCAAAAAGTTACATCATACAAAAAAAGGGCAATAACTCTTATTTAAGAAAGTGTAGGGTTATGGTTCTTGTGCATTGCACTTTTCCTCATTGATATCTATACACCCATGAAGTTTCATGTTGATATCTTATATTGTTTCTGAGATATAGCCCTGAAAAGTTTTGTGTCAGACAGACAGACTTACGGATGGACGGAATGACGGATGGACAACGCCAATTCTATACCCCTCCGCCTTTGACAGGGGAAAACAAGATGTGTTTGTGAAACACTATGNGACCAACCAACAGACAGACCAACCAACAGACCAACAGACAGGGCAAAAACAATACCAACCAACAGACCAACAGACAGGGCAAAAACAATATGTCCCCCAGTATTTACTGGGGGACATAATAAAACAAGAGTCATTATCGCCCAATGATCAAACCTGAGTATTGGCAAGATGAAGATTCCACTTTTGTTAAAGGTTTTATAATAAGAGTATCTAATAAGTACTGTACTTAAAACAGGGGGAAAAGTTATGGGATTTATATAAGCATGACTTGAGTAGTGGAGAAAGTCTCTGAGTTCTATGAATTAAATGATAATTATGGCAAATGCAGAAACAGCATTTTTTTAATCACTGCAGTTCCAGAGGCCGGTACAAACCTATGCACACAAATGTTTCAAATGCATGTAGTGTTACATCTTTTTTCTGAACCATTCATGTACATTCTGGGGTTCAATTGTGTATGTATAAAAGTAACACTCGTGTGTCATGTCCTTTTTTTCTCTCTTTTTATTTCCTATACTAATACTAACCAATAACTCTAGTGGTTCTAACAAAAGATTCAAGATAAGAGTAGATTTTATGAATTTCTTATCTTCAATAATGTTGACGCTTCCATATATTTTATATCAGAATCTAAAGGCCAAAAACTCTGGTATATTTGCCCAAAATTTGCTTTAATTTGACCTCACTTGAAATCTCAATGTCATTACCAAACTGTGCAAGTTTAATCTCAATGTCATAAGCAAACTGTGCAAGTTTATAATCTCAATGTCATAACCGAACTGTGCAAGTTTAATCTCAATGTCATAAACAAACTGTGAATGTTTAATCTCAATGTCATAAACAGACTGTGAATGTTTAATCTCAATGTCATAAACAAACTGTGCAAGTTTAATCTCAATGTCATAAACAAACTGTGTAAGTTTAATCTCAATGTCATAAACAGACTGTGAATGTTTAATCTCCATGTCATAAACAAACTGTGCAAGTTAAATCTCAATGTCATAAACAGACTGTGAATGTTTAATCTCCATGGCATAAACAAACTGTGCAAGTTGCATTTTTTATTTAAAAAAATGCATTAACTTTAGTTTTACTTGTGGGATCTAACTCAATAACAACTCCAACTGATGTATATTATATTGGTTATACACACATTTTGAAAGTTGGCTTAAAATTGGATTTAAATTGATGCATCTATAGTGAAAACCATCCTATTGTGGACAACACTTGAGAGGTCACCTATATCAAGAGACCCCCCCACCCCCCTAGCACTTCATGGGCTAGGTGATTTAAAACAATGTGCTGCCCACAGGAGACCACAGTGCTTCAATCAGTTCTTCTTATGATATAATGTAAGTGTTCAGGGATTCTGCTGATTAATCATCTGTTCATCTAGTTCACACAAAAACAACTTCTCTGAAGTAGTTTGTTACTAAGGTCTCCTTCACAGACACAGTCTTTTAATTGCAATTTTTATGCTATGCATTGTTTTTAATTTGTAACAAACTGTGTTATAACTGATTTCTATTGCTTCTGTGTGTTGTATTTTGTTATAATTTATCGTGTTTAAGGAATTTGCAAAGTAATTTTTTTAAATACATTAACAGGAAAACTACTTCTGTCTTTGTTTTATGTTATGTTGTATTAAATTTACCTATAACATAAGTTACGTTAAATTGTACATACACCAAGTACTCCCAATACTTTTCCTTTAGTAGTTGGAAACAAATTTCGGTATAAAATAAGGGAATGGTTATCACTCCCACATTTATGGAATTTTTACAATACAGTCCCACCCATCTTTAGCAGCCAGTCAAGGGAAACGGCCAAATTGGCTGCTTAAGCGGGGTGGCCTCTTAAGAGGGGGTTGGGTCATAGGGAGTCTGGTGTTGACGAGTGCATGGCCAACTGTTCAATTTTTGTATAAACAAATTGGTAAATATGTGTACATGTATTAAAAAATGTATAGACTTAAAATAATTTTATTTCTTCATTTCTAAGATCAGCCATAAAACAACATTTTCATTCATTATTATTTTAAACATTAACGACATTTAAAGCAATACTGTTAATTATTGACCATATCGACAAGCTGTTGCATTCGCACATTTGTATCTCTTTTGTCAAAACATCGCAGTCTAACACTGCATATGCATATCATGTTTTCGCAATAACCAAAATTAAATCCAGTCTTGACCAGATTTTCCGGTAAATCAGTACACAGTACATTTTCTGTTTCAATAATAAACTACCTAAAAGAGCGTAACGTCAAAGATACAGCATTCTCTTCGCTACAACGTTATCCTTCGACAGTGTATACACCCACGCTAATTTTCGCTCGCTTTTTACCAGGAAAATCCATGTTGCTAGCGTAAGCGTCGGGTAAGCAATTAAATGGGGAAAAATCAGTACACGCACGCTTTACATGCGTATGGCGTGACGCTGTACATTGCCGCATAGTTTTCGCACGCACGCACGCACGGGGCAAATGAAATGCATGTGGACTTTTTATTTAAAGTAAGAAAGTGTGTTTTGGATTACAAAATCTGTATTCTCATTTGGAAATTCAACAAAACACTTATATTATATTTATAATGGATTCAATATTTAATTTCAATATTAACTTTGTGAAAACGCTTTACGTGTCGAAACAATGTTGTGATAATGCTCGAAAAGCACAATTTCCAGGAGGATTACACCCGGTTGCTATCATCAGTCTCGTAAGTAACTGACCACATTTTTATCGTAGGGCCTGATTAGTGTGGTAGGTATAACAAAGCCATAAAACTGCAATAAACCACTGAAATTATCGATTCATAGTGACACGAGGTGATTCACGGCTGTTCCCATTGTCAGTGCCTTGGGGCAATAAAAAGCGCATTGTGAAAACAATAACGGATATTGTGATAAGTTTTATAGTGATAAGAGAATTTAAGAAAAATGGTTTTACCGAAAGCCACACAGTCAAATCGGTCTTCCTCAACTAATAAAAAAATTATGACAGCTACAAATGATAAATTATAAATTAAGAATCTCTTTTCCAGTAATAGAAGGTGATATTCGCACATGCGGAAACAAAAAGATCAAACGGTCACACATTGCTTTAACCCGATAATCTGCCGCAAACTAATTGCAATTTGCAAACTGGCTGTCAAAATGTTTATCACACGTCACGCTTCAGTACTACAGAGCCTAAACCGCAGACTAGGAAGTACGTATCGATTTTTTGCCGTTGCGTCGGTGTAATTTTTCCAATGTACATGACCGACTTACTCGCGCGTGACCGGTCATATGGGGGAAATTTAACATTTGGGATTGCAAATTTCTCTGGCCGCGGCCGGAGAAACGGGGTGACCAGTAATGAGGGGGTTATTATATAGTGTTTATTGACGGTCACGGCACAGACCGGCCGCCTACACAGGGTGACCGCGAATGAGGGGTGACCGGGAGTAGGGGTTGGACTGTATACATTTTTTAAAATTCTGACTTTATCATGTTTGATATTGTCTTTATATAAGACGCAGGAACATTTTGCCTTGACTAAAGTTGCATCTGTGAACTACTGTAATGTTTGTACAAACCTGGTAATTGAGACTTTTTCTTGAACCAATGATCGAGTACTGACACTCATTGATAGCTCCATCTGTAAACAAAAATGGCAGGCTTCATCAAGCAATCCTATATTTTATCTGTTGAAATGTATATTAAAGGATCTGTAATGCACATATTTTGTAGTAATTTATTATTGAAGGCCAAAGGCACTCAGGTGAGTAAAAAAATCCAGATCTAGGGGAAGTTAGTCTAAAAGTCAGGTTGCTTTTCAAGTCCAATAAAATCATGTTTGGGTGTGGCTGCTTTTCATCCCCCCAAAAAATTTGAACAATCTTTGTTGAAGGTCACAAAGCCATGTTATTGATGTTTCATGGCAAATACTTAAGGTCTGGACATTGCCGTTTAACAATTTTTCTAACTCGTCTTGCCAAACAAGTCGACTAAAAATATGTGATCCCAGGACCGGACCTGACCTTTTTGACCTCCGGTGATAATTTAAACAATCTCAGTAGAAGACCACAATAAATGTTGCACACAAAATATGAAACATCTTTGTATTGGGGCTTAACACAATAAGGCTTTTAAGGCAAATTATGCCATAAATATATACCTGTTGACCTTCAGGTCTAAACCAATTTTTAACACAGGCGCAAAACTTGAACAATCTTTGTAATGGGCCATAAGGTCAAGTGGCCAAGTTTTCCAGGTGACCTTTATAATCAATGTTCAATCTTGATAAATATCATAAGGCAAATTTCCAAAACAAATGTGCCCTCTACAGCTTTAACAAGCCATTAATGTGCCCTCTACAGCATTAACAAGCCATAAATGTGCCCTCTACAGCGTTAACAAGCCATAAATGTGCCCTCTACAGCGTTAACAAGCCATAAATGTGCCCTCTACAGCGTGAACAAGCCATAAATGTGCCCTCTTCAGCGTTAACAAGCCATAAATGTGCCCTCTACAGTGTTAACAAGCCATAAATGTGCCCTCTACAGCGTTAACAAGCCATAAATGTGCCCTCTATAGTGTTTACAAGCCATAAATGTGCCCTCTACAGCGTTAACAAGTCATAAATGTGCCCTCTACAGCTTTAACAAGCCATAAACAGCCCTCTACAGCGTTAGCAAGCCATAAACGTGCCCTCTACAGCGTTAACAAGCCATAAATGTGCCCTCTACAGCGTTAACAAGTCATAAATGTGCCCTCTACAGCGTAAACAAGCCATAAACAGCCCTCTACAGCGTTAGCAAGCCATAAATGTGCCCTCTACAGCGTTAACAAGCCATAAATGTGCCCTCTACAGCGTTAACAAGCCTTAAATGTGACCTCTACAGCGTCAACAAGCCATAAATGTGCCCTTTACAGCGTTAACAAGCCATAAACGTGCCCTCTACAGCGTTAACAAGCTATAAATGTGCCCTCTACAGCGTTAACAAGCCATAAATGTGCCCTCTACAGTGTCAGCGTTCATACAGAAATTTCCAGACTAAGTGATTTAGCTATTTACCCCCAAAAACCCAGTTTCAAACCTCAGAACTCAATTCAACAAAATGTTCTGAACAACTTTTATGTTGATGGGAAATAAATGATTTCGAGAATATTCACAAGCCTTCATGAAATCTTCAGTAAAGCCATATAAAGACAACTGCCCCACAACCTGGTGGCCTCTAGTCTTCACGAGCTTGTTTTCAAATAGAATAAATTGAAATTGAACCATTATAAATTAAAACAGATCCAATATATAGAGTGAACCATTATACGTTGTTACATACGAAACATGACAAGTCTGGGACTTACAGTTTTAAAGATTTTTAAAGTTATTTATCTATTTGAGTCTATAACTAGATACCTATCTGCAATATGTCAAAAATGTTTTAAAGAATGAAATATAAATGTGACCTTTACCTTTGATCACATGACATGAACGTTTTACATTTCATGGCCTCTCAACAGGGTGAACCTGTTAGGTATGTTATTTTTAAATTGTGCATAAAAGGATGTAACAGCTGTACCATTCCAATACTTGAGCACTGATCATTAAGTATGACCTTAACCTTGAGTCTTTTTAAGAATATCATAACCAACTGGTGAAGATTTGTGGCAAGATTTTTTTCATAACTTGTTGGATAAATGAAAAGGTTACCTTCAGTTCAAGCTTTACATGTATTATGCCATGTATTATGCCAAAATTTAACCTTTGACCCGCTTAGTCAACCTTAGTCACGTTTGAGCGACAGACATACGTCTTACATGTGAACATAGATTGATTGATGATTGATTTAGTGTGACCTTGACCTTTTAGCTGGAGACAGGTCTTACACTTGACACACCGTTTCCAGAAGGTGACCATGTTATTTTAAAATTGCATGATTAATGATGATGTTACTGTCCAGACTAGCTCAGATGCACACCTATGCATGCATTTACCAATATACTTGACCATAGTGACAGCTAAATAGGCTATATCCAAACAGCAATTTGTCAAAATGTAGTTAGTCTGTTGGATAAACAGCAGGATAAACCACGGGACACCCCACAGCAAATGTTGAAATGGGAAACATGTCCATTGAAAAATGTACTGTCACATGCAATAACATATATGTCATTTCATTTGTCACAATTAACCACAATATAACATCAATGGATACAAATTCCTCTCACATAGCTGTCAGAATAACCCCGATTTGAGATAAGAGAGAACTATGATTGTCCTACATTTGCATAGCTATGATAAACAACAATAGTTCTAAACATGTTCGCATCTATCAATGTGCTCCGCAATCATTAAAGAACGCCCAAGATTCTTTCTAGAATCACACAGATACTGGTACATGAGTTCATGCTGAAACATATTTCACCAAGATTTTGTAAATCAAAGATGATTAAGAGACCAATTGCTGAAATATTTTACAGCCAGTGAAGGTAAAAGTCTGTTGACTTCAGACCCTAACTAGAGCTTTGTCACAAGTGTGACGAATACCCCCACATGCCGCATTGACACAGAATATTTTGCATGTAAAAACGCACTAAGTGACCCCGTGACCTAGTTTTTGACCCAGCATGACCCATATTCGAACTTGACCTAGACATCATCTAGATACAACTTCTGACCAAGTTTGGTGAAGATCGGATGAAAACTACTTGAATTAGAGAGCAGACAACATGCTGAATGTTTAAAACGCACTAAGTGACCTGGTGACCTAGTTTTTGANAGACAGACAGACAGACAGACAGACAGACAGACAGACAGACAGACAGACAGACAGACAGACAGACAGACAGACAGACAGACAGACAGCAGACCGACCGACCGACCGACCGACCGACCGACCGACCGACAAGCTCACTCCTTTATACCCCCCTAAACTTTGTTTGTGGGGGCATAATAAAATTAACTTAAAAGCAATGTTATGATCAAAGATATGCAAATATTCAAGCAAACAAATTTGTTCACAATTAACAAATATATTTAAGTGTTAACAATTAACTCACATAAATAACTTAATCCAAAAAACGGCTGTAAGATTATCCGGTTGTTTAGGGGATGTTTTGAGCTACTGGGCCCAGATCCAAAATAGGCCCATGTGATTGCCGTTTGAACCACAGCATAACACAGATGAGGATGCCAAAAAATAGACAGGTAGCATAGCAGGAGTGTTTTAGTAAAAACTGTTTCACTTACCACTTTTTGCTGCATTTTACTTATTTCTTCTTCTTTATACTTGACTTCCTAAATAAACAAAAAACAACCCACATTTCAACAATTATGAGCAAGATCTAACACTTACCTCCAACTGATCCTGATGCATGAACTTATTCCATAAGAAAGCCAAGGAAAAAATCCAGTGAATTATGAAAAAACTAGAGCTTTCCAGAATACCACCAAGACGACACATGTTGTTCTATCTAGAAAATTGATACAACTAGAGATTTGTCACAGACGTGACATAGACCCCCCATGCTTCATTGACACAGAATATTTTGCATGCTGTCTTAACAAAACAAGAGCTAATTTATGGGGATTTTTAAGAATTATTATGCCATTATCATTTATGGCCATTTTGACCTTTGAACTCTTGAATTCTTTCGCATGACACGCCGTCCAATGACTGTTAACAAACTTAATGTACAGAGTCATTTTAAAATATCACAATGAATGACATAGTTCTGGCCCGGACAAGCTCATTTATGGCCATTTTTGACTTTTGAACTCCAAGTGTGACCTTGAACTTGGAGATATCTATGTAATTCTTTCGCATGACACAACGTCCAATGATTGTGAACAAATGTACCGAGTAATTTTAAAATCCCACAATGAATGACATAGTTATGGCCAGTACAAGATCATTTATGGCCATTTTTAACCTTTGAACTCAAAGTGTGACCTTGACCTTGGAGATATCAACGTAATTCGTTCACATGACACGTCCAATGATTGTGAACAAATGTACAGAGTAATTTTAAAATCTCACAATGAATGACATAGTAAATGGCCCGGACAAGATCATTTATGGCCATTTTTGACCTTTGAACTCAAAGTGTGACCTTGACGTTGCAGATATCGACGTAATTCTTTCGCATGACACACCGTCCAATGATGGTGAACAAATGTGCCAAATGATTTTCAAATCTCACAATGAACGACATAGTTATGGCCCGGACAAGCTCATTTATGGCCATTTTTGACCTTTGAACTCAAAGTGTGACCTTGACCTTGGAGATATCGACGTTATTCGTTCTTATTACACACCGTCCAATGATGGTGAACAAATGTGCCAAATGATTTTAAAGTCTCACAATAAATGACAAAGTTATGGCCCGGACAAGCTCATTTATGGGCATTTTGACCTTTGAACTCCAAGTGTGACCTTGACCTTGCAGATATCGACATACTTCTTTCACATGACACACCGTCCCATGATGGTGAACAAATATACCAAGTCATTTTAAAATCTAACGATAAATGACATAGTTATGGTCTGGACAAAATTTCAGGACAGACAGACAGACCGACCAACAAAGTGACTCCTTATATAGCCCTCATTACCAATGGTAATGGGGGTATAAAAACAAGAAACAAGGCAAGCCAAGAGACCAGATTTTCAAAATTTAGGTAATAAAATTTAAATAAATGTGCAATCCCGAGCAATGTCAGTAAGCAAGTTACCAACACACACAATATCAGACAAAACCGCATAAAACTCAAACTAATGGGAGGAAACAGCTTTTATATTTTTAGAAAAAAATGACCTTGATCTTGACACAACTGGTACAAGATGGAATCAAGTGCTAGGTGTATATTCAATCCACCTACACACACAAATCAGCAAATTATATACATACACACTTAAGTCATGATTCAGAAATGTTGTTTTTTTTAGTAACAGTGACCTTTACAGTACCCCAACTAGCTCCTAATGTACTCCCACACAAGGTCTGCATATTAGCAATTTACACACATCATTTAAATCCAATACCTCCAACCAAATTCACCATAGCAATTTTCTATTTTTAGGATAAGTGACCTAGACCTTTCCCCGCAAACGCCCAACATAAATCCCATGCTAGAGCTTAATGCAAGCTTGCTATATACTAAGTTTCATCAATATTGGTCATGCAAACTAAAATTATTGGCCGAGAACTACCCATTTGCTGTTCTTCTATTTTCAGTAACAGTGACCTTGAGATTGACCACACTGGCCCCAAGCCACTTCTTCATATCAGCTTCCTACAGACAAAATTTCAGTATTATATCTCCATCCTTACTGAAGTTATGATGCCAAAACTGTTTATATATTTTAAGCAACATTGACATTGACCCAATATGCCTAAAATACAATCCCAAGCAAGATCTCTGTGCAAGCTAGCTATATCAAAAGTGTCTTCTTCTTCTTCTTCCCATTAATTGCAGTGCTCCTCTGGAGAATCAATGCAATTTGACTACAGTCCCACCCCTCTTTAGCAGCCAGTCAAGGGAAACAGCCAAATTGGCTGCTTAAGCGGGGTGGCCTCTTAAGAGGGGGTTGGGTCATAGGGAGTCTGGAGTTGATGAGTGCATGGTTAACTGTTCAATTTTTGTACAAACAAAGTGGTAAATATGTGTACATGTATTAAAAAATGTATAGACTTAAAATAATTTTATTTCTTCATTTCTAATATCAGCCATAAAACAACATTTTCATTCATTATTATTTTAAACAATAACGACATTAAGAGCAATACCGGTAATTATTGACCATATCGGCAAGCTGTTGCATTCGCACATTTGTATCTCTTTTGTCAAAACATCGCACTCTAACACTGCATATCGTGTTTTCATAATAAACAAAATTAAATCCAGTCTTGACCAGATTTTCCGGTAAATCAGTACACAGTACATTTTCTGTTTCAATAATAAACTACCTAAAAGAGCGTAACGTCAAAGATACAGCATTCTCTTCTGTACAACGTTATCCTTCGACAGTGTATACACTCACGCTAATTTTCGCGCGCTTTTTACCAGGAAAATACATGTTGCTAGCGTAAGCATCGGGTAATCAATAAAATGGGAAAAAAACAGTACACGCACGCTTTACATGCGTATGGCGTGACGCTGTACATTGCCGCATAGTTTTCGCATGCTTTTTGTCGGGGCAAAGGAAATGCATGTGGACTTTTTATTTAAAGCAAGAAAGTGTGTTTTGGATTACAAAATCTGTATTCTCATTTGGAAAATCAACGAAACATTGATATTATATTTATAATGGATTCAATATTTAATTTCAATATTAACTTTGTGAAAACGCTTTACGTGTCGAAACAATGTTTTGATAATGCTCGAAAAGCACAATTTCCAGGAGGATTACACCCGGTTGCTATCATCCGTCTCGTAAGTAACTGACCACATTTTTATCGTAGGGCCCGATTAGTGTGGTAGGTATAACAAAGCCATAAAACTGCAATAAACCACTGAAATTATCGATTGATAGTGACACGGGGTGATTCACGGCTGTTCCCATCGTCAGTGCCTTGGGGCAATAAAACGCGCATTGTGTAAACAATAACGGATATTGTGATAAGTTTTATAGTGATACGAGAATTTAAGAAAAATGGTTTTACCGAAAGCCACACAGTCAAATCGGTCCTACTCAACTAATAAAAAATTCTGACAGCTACAAATAATAAATAATAAATTAAGAATCTCTTCTGCAGTAATAATAGGTGATATTCGCACATGCGGAAACAAAAAGATCAAACGGTCACACATTGCTTTAACCCGATAACCCGATTATCTGCCGCAAATTAATTGCAATTTGCAAACTGGCTGTCAAAATGTTTATCACACGTCACGCTTCAGTACTACAGAGTCTAAACCGCAGACTGGAAGTACGTATCGATTTTTTTCGCCGTTGCGTCGATGTAATTTTGCCAATGTACATGACCGACTTACTCGCGCGTGACCGGTCATATGGGGGAAATTTAACATTTGGTATGCAAATTACCCTGGCCGCGGCTGGAGAAACGGGGTGACCGGTAATGAGGGGTGCATTATATAGTGTTTATTGACGGTCGCGGCACAGACCGGCGGCCTACACGGGGTGACCGCGGATGAGGGGTGACCGGGAGTAGGGGTTGGACTGTATTCAATGAGTCTTGAGCCTGGGTAGAACCAGTACTTGGAGTCTTTGGGGGAGATTTAAAAAACGCTCCCACAGTGGGATCGAACCCGTGACCTCTCGATTGCTAGGCGGACACCATATACACTACACCACAGCGATCAGATACCGTCATCAAGATAGGTGATGATAGGTGATGCAAACTTTAGTTATTGACCAGAAACCACCTGTAAACCACCAGCCACCTGCTGGCCATACCAAATAATACACTGTGGGTTCAATGAAAAAGGGTAAAAATGTGTCTCCTTGGACATGGTAAGTTTTGACCACAGGTGCATGGTTTACCAACAAACACGGCACTGCCACAAAACCAGCATTTTAGTTATTTGTTTTATTAACATATTGTGCAAACCTAAGCTAGGTCTACATGTAAGCGATCTTCTCACAAAATTTCAGTGAAATATCTCCATCAAAACTCAAGTCAAGAAGCAGTTATTCTGTTAATAGTCAGTGCATTTGACCTTGATCAAACTGGCCATAAATGCAATCCCAAAATAGGGCTACATCAAAGCTTCATAAGACACATTTTCGGAACAATTCCCGCATAAAAAACCCTAACATTATTGAGCGGAAACAGTTTATCTATTTTAAGCACAGTGACCTTAACCAAACTGGCCACAAAAGGAATCCCAAGCTATATATAACTGTAAGCTACATATACAAACAATTTCAAAACAATATCCGCATCCAAACTCAAATGAATGAGCATAAACTGTCTTTTTGTTTATTTTTCATAAAGATTGGTATATGCAAACTAAAGCTTTGACCAGAAATCACCTGTTCACTGCTTTACTATTTTTAGTGACTTTGACCCAACTGGCCTCGAAAACAACAGGACACCAGGTCTTCAAGTAAGCTACCTACACACACAATTGTCGAGGACCATTATCAAATATCATATAGTTACTAGTACACTGTGGTTTCCGGGGAAAGATTGTAAATGTTTTTATTATATAAAGTCTTATAAAAAAAGTGAAACTCAGATTGTGGCAAGTTTTGACCATTGGGGAAAGATTTGGAAAAAACAAACTTGAAGAGGACCACAATATGATGTTGCATATCAAATAATAAAGCTCTGAAACTTCAAGTTTCGTAGATTTTTGTTTCTTCTTAAGTTATTGTGCTGTATAAGAGTATATTAACATGGAGATCCAAGTGCATGGCCAGTTTTTACCACAGGGTCATAATTTGAGAAAACTTTGTAGAAGGGCCTACTAAACAATATTACAGACCAAATATAATACCTGGGGCATAATTATGAAAAAGTTAACAAGGTATGAACCTATCTAACTGTTGTTACACATCATGCCTATTTCTTATTGTAACCATGACCTTAAAGCTAGCCTCATAGTTGGTGCACGCGACACGTCATCTTGACGATAAATTGAACACATTTATTTCAGACTCCTTGATAAAGAAATGGAACGGACGCGAACATCTTCTTTCATTACATTCATATAAAAGAAACATACATGTAGTTTTGCATCTTTTTGATATGAGGATCATTTGTGCAAATTTATTTGGAAATACCATCATACATGCCAGACATTTACATCTTTTAATAATTTAACCAAATAACATATATGCACAAACTTCAAGTGTCCTCCTTTTTGTATATGATGGTCATTTGTGGCAATTTATTTATGGGACGTACACAAACATATATATATATTCTTCTTGTACAACATTGATATAATGAATAATGATTATGCACAAACTTTAAGTGTCAAAAGTTTGACAAAATAAGCTGTATTTGAACTTTTAACTAATTAAAAGAAAAACCTTGACTTTGCGGTAAATAGGGAACCATGTGTTTATTGTGCGCAATACCTCTTCTCATTTGTGTTATTTTTTTATCCTTTAATGCTTGGAGAAGGTAGAAAGCAGACAAGATTCAGGACCAACAGATGATGGACACCAATAAACATATCGCAAAAAATAGTGACTGAAAGTGGCAAGTGCAATGATGGGCCAAGTAGAACAGGCATACTATTTCCCTTATCAGAAAATTTGTAAAACTTGACTTTATGTAAAATTGGAACAAACTTATATAACAATTAATAAAATCACAAAAGTCCAATAACAAATTACTTGGTAACAGAATATCTGTCAACGTTTCATGAGAAATCCCTTGCGAAATGTAGGAGTATTGTTTCTTTTGCATTGGCATTTTAGAGTAAAATCTGTAAATCAAAAGTAATTTAAGTAAATTGAACACTGGCACACAGTAAATACCCATAAAAGTCCCCATAGAGCACATTGTGCTTGTACTCAGGTGAGCTCATCATTGTATTCATTTACCTGCTCCAAATCCTGAATTCTCTGTTGTAAATTTGGCAGTTCCGGGTCACTGAAATGTTATACAAATGATTAAATGTCATGAAGATGTGTTAATTGACAAAGAATAAAAAATGCTGGACTCCAGATTGTAATTACAATCTTGTTTTTTGTTGTTCATGCATAAAACTATGAACACTTGTACACAACAATATATAATACAGACATTTAATTGTATATTTCAACAAAGAAGAGATCCCTTTGCCGCTCACTTGAGGTTATGTTATTGGAATTTGCAAATAATATTGACAAACTAGAAACACAATGTTTGACCCCACATGAACCAGTTTTGAACAAGGACCAGATAAAAATGGAACAAATACTTTTATGAAATTTCATGAGCACTTGACAGTATAAGTGAGCTCTATTGTAAAACAAAGTTTTCTTTCAATTTGACCAGGGATCTTGATTTTGACCCCATATGATCCAGTTTCAAATTAGGTCAAGATATGTTTGGGAAAAATGTTCTGACCAAGTTTAATAAAGTTTGGACAAGAAATATAATCTATAGAGGGCTATTATAAGAGGTAAATGTTTACAACCCACTACAGACAAAAAACAATAACATGTTGTGCTCAGATTGAGCTAAAATTCTAGTACAAACTGTACTATTTTAAACAAGAAATATCTTTTACAAAAGATGTAAGGCGTTGATATTTGTGGTTTTTGTTTCAAATAACAATCAACAATAAAATCAATGAGATCAAAGAGTTACGACTTATGCTGCGGGTGTCTTTCTGAAAAGTCTGCATTACATCTACACTCATTTAATTGAGGACAAAAGAAGTTAACAATCATATCTAAGAACCTACTCTGAAAACGCCCAACAATGACTGTATTAGACAAAACAAGCAAATTCGTAGAATTGACATCCCCCGCAACATAAATTTTGTTTAAGGATGGGTGCAAATCGGACGGATGAACATACTACGATACAAAGGGCCATTACTCTGTTATTAACAGATGGTGTACAATGCCATTTGGCGTGCATCATCGTCTTATCCATATATATACTCATACCAATTTTCAATGAAATTCGCCAAAGCACTTTCAAGATATGGCTCCGGACACAAAAGTGCCTATAGTAAAAAGCATTTTTTCAAGATACAAAGGGCCATAACTCCGTTATTAACAGATGGTGTACAATGCCATTTGGCGTGCATCATCCTCTTATCCATATATATACTCATACCAAGTTTCAATGAAATCCGCCAAAGCACTTCCAAGATATGGCTCCGGACACAAAAAATGCCTAAAGTAAAAAGCATTTTTTCAAGATACAAACAGCCATAACTCCGTTTTAACAGATGGTGTACAATGCCATTTGGCGTGCATCATCCTCTTATCCATATATATACTCATACCAAGTTTCAATGAAATCCGCCAAAGAACTTCCAAGATATGGCTCTGGACACAAAAGTGCCTATAGTAAAAAGCATTTTTTCAAGATACAAAGGGCCATAACTCTGTTATTAACAGATGGTGTACAATGCCATTTGGTGTGCATCATCGTCTTATCCATATATATACTCATACCAAGTTTCAATGAAATCCGCCAGAGCACTTCCAAGATATGGCTCCAGACACAAAAGTGCCAGACGGACAGCCGGACGGACGGACGGACAACGCCAAAACAATATCCCTCCGCCTCTGGCGGGGGATAACAAGCTTGGAAATGAAGATGTTATGTGTGACTCTGTTAGTCAATTGCCCTACATATATAGTTACAAGAGGGCCTATAGGCCCAAGGCCACTCAACTGAGACATGTAGAAACGAACCTGTTATATGTGTAGATTTTGTGATGATTGTGTAATAACTGTGATTTTTATCTAGGTTTTTACTCTGTATGACACAGACAAAATGTGGTTTGCGGAAGTATAAGAACAATAAACTTTTTTTTTTGTATAAAAAAGAATAATAAACTTTTTTGTTTCGTATAAACATATAAAAAGAAACAAGACATTCCAAGAGACGGGCCAATGTTGACCACAGGGGTTTAATTTGAACAAACTCAGTGGAGGACCACCATAAAATGTAGCAAACCAAATATTAAACCCCTGATTCTTAAAGTTTCAAAGAATATGATTTTAAAGCTATTAACCTTATAATGAATATATAAGTCTATATTAATCATGTGACTCCTGGGGCATGGTTAGTTTTGATCTCAGGTGCATGATTTGAACACACTACGAAGAGAAAATCAATACAATGTTACACACCAAATACCAAACCCCTGACCCTTGAGGTTTCATAGAAGATTTTTTTTAAAGCTTTTATAAATCATATTACACCTAGAGATGGCAAGTTTGGACCCTTTAATGGGACATGATTTGAACAAACTAAGCAGCGAACCACTATAAGATGTTACATGCTAAATTAAAATAACTCTGGGCCTATTGTGGGAAGGGTCGTCATCTAATGTTGTTAAAACTTGTGANAGATTGGACAATAAATGTGGCCTCTAGAGTGTTAACAAGGTTAATGTTGACGGCGCACAACGCACAAAAGGCGATAACAAAAGCTCACCATGAGCACGTTGTTAAATACCAAATATCAAACCCTTGACCCTTATGGTTTCAGAGACGAAGGATACAGAAAACACGGAATCATAAAAGCTCCCCATGAGCACTATGCGCTAAAAAATTGGTTAAGCGACTCGACATGTATATGTATAAAAATAATTTGAGTTAAAACTTTAAGATAATCATAATAGTTTTATGTCTAATAAGAAGATTTTGTCGGGAATAAGCGTTCACTTTGACATATCCAGTTTATTGCATAATATTTTATACTTATCTTCTCAGTACCAGTCTCCTGACATTTGATCTTTTGAGAAAATAAGAGTCATGAATACCGTATTTTTAGGGTTATTATAGGTCCCACCGGATTGTAAGACGTATGTCCTTATTTCTAACATTTTTCTACTTTTCTCCACATATAGGACACTCCTGATTATATGACACACATAAACTATCATTTAATATTCCCAAGTATGCATTCACACATGTTACAGGTAATCCATGAAATGTTGAATTCATTTTCATGTTTGATTTCAGATCGAAGATGTCTGTTCAAAGTGATTGCTCTTCAATATTTGTTGTCATTTGTTATCTCACATTCAAAATTATTTAACCCATTCCAGGAATATTTAATTTATTGATTTAAACAATAATGAGATTCAGAACAATGTATTATCCGCAATTATGAACCATATCGGCAAATTCTTGCATTCGCACATGTTAATCCATTTTGTCTAAACATCCCAATTAACACAATATGTCAGTGGACCTACAGATTGTGTTTTCACAACAACCAACACTATATCAAGTTTGGCCCGGATTTTCTGTTCAATAAGTATACATTACAACATCTGTTTCAATAATTAACTAACTAAAATAGCGTGACGATGAAGATACAGTGTGTTTGATTTTTTATTTTATTTAAAGGAAATGTTAATTCCCAATAATAAATGATATACCCAGGAACTTTTGTTGAAATTCACTACAAAACTTTTATTCAACATTAAAAGATCCCAATGTTCTCTGCGCTACAAAGTTTATATTTAAAACAATTATACAGTACCCATGCCAATTGGGAATTTTATTTCAGATAAAAAGTTGCATAAAATTTAAATGTTAATTAAGCTGTTTATATGTCGTTGTAATAGACGATGAACAGTAGACGACAGGTGCACACAGGTGATTTACGCGTGTTCAGTTGGAATATCCCGGTAAAAAAGCTTTTTATTTAATTTGACCTAGTTTTTTTGCCTCACATGACCTATTTTCAAACTCATCCAAGATTTTATTGGAACAAACATTCTTACCAAGTTTCATGAAGATTGGACAAAACATGTGACTTAATGAATTATGCCAGCAAAAACAGTAACTAACTTTGGCAGAAAAACAATGAACATTGCAAAAAATGAAAAACAAAACCATTTCTGAAACTTAAGTTTGTGTACAGGATGAGACAGCATTTACAGACTGATGATGTAACAAGTAACATTAGCTCCTATTAGCTATTATCTTATTTAAAAATCAATATACAGCATACATCAGTTTATGAAAATAATGTACCTAATGGTTGTTAATCACATATGCCTTTATATCATATCATAATATTTTTGTGCAACTAATATTTCTTTATATTTCTTTGGTCATACATGCCATAAATTTTCGGACCGATTCCGGGACATTGTGCTCAATTTTCCGGGACTTTTGCCGATTTTCCGGGACATGTATACATATAGCGATATATGAAGTCATATATGTATTTTTGGTACGCATTTTTTCGCGATATTCAATTAGTTAAATTACTTATGTAACTTACCTGGAATAAACAAATTTAACATCCATAAGATCAATGCACAAAAAAAAACACATTATTTAAACAAGAAGAATAAATTATAATTAACATTGTTAATTGCTTGGTCCGAAAGCCTATCCGAAATACACAAGATATATTAACGTCAAATTAAACATTACTACTTCCGTTTCTAGATATAAGCCACGTGTTTTTCGTGTAAGAAAAGAGCGCATGTATATAACAAGAGGGCCATCAGGCCCTAAGGCGCTCACCTGAGAGCAAAAGGAACTAGACTATTCTGAAAAAATGCAAGCTGATTCATGAAGATTGGACCAAAAAAGTGACTTTTAACATGTTTTTTTTTATATTTGACCTAGTGACCTAGTTTTTGAGCTCATATGACCCAGTTTCAATCTCTGCCAAGATTCATTGGGAAAAATGTTCTGACCAAGTTTCATGAAGATTTGCCAATAAATGTGGCTATTATATAGCGTCAACAAGTTTTCACTATAGCCATATAAGGACAACTGCCCCCCCCCC